>JAJSOF020000039.1:21927510-22095010 GCA_025594305.2 Periplaneta americana | reverse complement strand
TGCATGAAAGCTTTTCAGTGTTTTTTTAATACGTCCCCAACTATTTTTGAATGAAAGATTTTCAGTGTTTTTTTATTTGGAATACGTCCCCAACTATGTTTGTTTGCATGAAAGCTTTTCAGTGTTTTTTATTTGGAATACGTCCCCAACTATGTTTGCATGAAAGCTTTTCAGTGTTTTCTATTTGGAATACGTCCCCAACTATGTTTGCATGAAAGCTTTTCACTGTTTTTTTATTTGGAATACGTCCCCAACTATGTTTGCATGAAAGCTTTTCAGTGTTATTTTATTTGGAATACGTCCCCAACTATGTTTGAATGAAAGATTTTCAGTGTTTTTTATTTGGAATACGTCCCCAGCTATATTTGCATGAAAACTTTTCAGTGTTTTTTATTTGGAATACGTCCCTAGCTGTGTTTGCATGAAAGCTTTTCAGTGTTTTTTTATTTGGAATACGTCCCCAACTATGTTTGAATGAAGGATTTTCAGTGTTTTTTTATTTGGAACACGTCCCCAACTATGTTTGCATGAAAGCTTTACAGTGTTTTTTTTAATACGTCCCCAACTATGTTTGCATGAAAGCCTTACAGTGTTTTTTTATTTTGAATACGTCCCAAACTATGTTCGCATGAAAGCTTTTCAGTGCTTTTTATTTGGAATACGTCCCCAACTATGTTTTCATGAAAGCCTTTCAGTGTTTTTTTTATTTGGAATACGTCCCCAACTATGTTTGTATGAAAGCTTTTCAGTGTTTTTTTATTTGGAATACGTCCCCAACTATGTTTGTATGAAAGACTTTCAGTGTTTTTTTTTATTTGGAATACGTCCCCAACTATGTTTTCATGAAAGCTTTTCAGTGTTTTTTTATTTGGAATACGTCCCTAACTGTTTTGCATGAAAGCTTTTCAGTGTTTTTTTTTATTTGGAATACATCCCCAACTATGTTTGCATGAAAGCTTTTCAGTGTTTTTTTAATACGTCCCCAACTATTTTTGAATGAAAGATTTTCAGTGTTTTTTTATTTGGAATACGTCCCCAACTATGTTTGTTTGCATGAAAGCTTTTCAGTGTTTTTTATTTGGAATACGTCCCCAGCTATATTTGCATGAAAACTTTTCAGTGTTTTTTATTTGGAATACGTCCCTAGCTGTGTTTGCATGAAAGCTTTTCAGTGTTTTTTTATTTGGAATACGTCCCCAACTATGTTTGAATGAAAGATTTTCAGTGTTTTTTATTTGGAATACGTCCCCAACTATGTTTGCATGAAAGCTTTTCAGTGTTTTTTTTGGAATACGTCCCCAACTATGTTTGCATGAAAGCCTTACAGTGTTTTTTTATTTTGAATACGTCCCAAACTATGTTCGCATGAAAGCTTTTCAGTGTTTTTTTATTTGGAATACGTCCCCAACTATGTTTTCATGAAAGCCTTTCAGTGTTTTTTTTATTTGGAATACGTCCCCAACTATGTTTGTATGAAAGCTTTTCAGTGTTTTTTATTTGGAATACGTCCCCAACTATGTTTGTATGAAAGACTTTCAGTTTTTTTTATTTGGAATACGTCCCCAACTATGTTTTCATGAAAGCTTTTCAGTGTTTTTAATTTGGAATACGTCCCTAACTGTGTTTGCATGAAAGCTTTTCAGTGTTTTTTTTATTTGGAATACGTCCCCAACTATGTTTGCATGAAAGCTTTTCAGTGTTTTTTTTGGAATACGTCCCCAACTATTTTTGAATGAAAGATTTTCAGTGTTTTTTTTTTAATTTGGAATACGTCCCCAACTATGTTTGTTTGCATGAAAGCTTTTCAGTGTTTTTTATTTGGAATACGTCCCCAACTATGTTTGCATGAAAGCTTTTCAGTGTTTTCTATTTGGAATACGTCCCCAACTATGTTTGCATGAAAGCTTTTCACTGTTTTTTTATTTGGAATACGTCCCCAACTATGTTTGCATGAAAGCTTTTCAGTGTTATTTTATTTGGAATACGTCCCCAACTATGTTTGAATGAAAGATTTTCAGTGTTTTTTTATTTGGAATACGTCCCCAGCTATATTTGCATGAAAACTTTTCAGTGTTTTTTATTTGGAATACGTCCCTAGCTCTGTTTGCATGAAAGCTTTTTAGTGTTTTTTTATTTGGAATACGTCCCCAACTATGTTTGAATGAAGGATTTTCAGTGTTTTTATTTGGAACACGTCCCCAACTATGTTTGCATGAAAGCTTTACAGTGTTTTTTTTAATACGTCCCCAACTATGTTTGCATGAAAGCCTTACAGTGTTTTTTTATTTTGAATACGTCCCAAACTATGTTCGCATGAAAGCTTTTCAGTGTTTTTTTTTATTTGGAATACGTCCCCAACTATGTTTGCATGAAAGCTTTTCAGTGTTTTTTTTATTTGAAATATGTCCCCAACTATGTTTGTATGAAAGCTTTTCAGTGTTTTTTTATTTGGAATACGTCCCCAACTATGTTTGTATGAAAGACTTTCAGTGTTTTTTTATTTGGAATACGTCCCCAACTATGTTTTCATGAAAGCTTTTCAGTGTTTTTTTTTTAATTTGGAATACGTCCCTAGGTGTGTTTACATGAAAGCTTTTCAGTGTTTTTGTTTTATTTGGAATACGTCCCCAACAAAAATGACATTATTATGAAAACATCAGATATACGAAAAGAATATGTAAGTACATATTATTACATACACTTCATAGGACAAAAAATAAAATTGGAGTGATGGAAATGTTCACCAAGAAGTGTCAGATATTGGGACAGTCGCAGATGGCAGGTGGCGACAGACACTCAGATATGGGGATTAGCTGCGAGTTAGGGAGAACACGAACGCCCAGACGCGGACAGTGGTGGCAGCGTTACCACGTTGTGGTCGAGTGGCCTGTGGAGTGGCTTTCTTCATTAAAAACCGCATGTGCCGTAAGACGACGCTGCGACAAGCTCCAATCTGGATTCTCTGCGATTCCCATCCTGTAACTGCTTTAGTTTCCCAGTCAGACCTTTCTGAAAAGTCTTTTATTTATAAATCGCTTTTACTGTCAATTAGATCCATTGGCTGCCTGGCTAATGGTTATGATGTTATGGACAGAGTTTTGATTTATAAGTAAATACATATTTTATACGTCTCCATTTATGTGCTGAGAAAATATAAATATCGCTATACTGGAGAATTAGCACGGTCGCTTTGAACCGTGCCGTTACGTTTATCACCAAATTTAAGTAAATACACAATGTCACCAACATAAGAACATGACATTGGTGTGTGGCGTAGTTGGCGGGAGAAATTTTTTTCTCTGGCTGTCTACCGCCTTCGTTCTGAAAAGAATTATTGAGAGATAGCGCCACTGTTAGTGACAATGTGTTTTGAAATATTGCGAATAAATTATGACGAGTGCCTTAGAGGAGAGGCTCGGGACGTGATCCTTACTTGAATTTATTTTTGCGTGTACATTGCAGATTAAATGTTGAGATCCTTCTTGGGACAGGCCTTGCATTTACGAAATGGCAGGTGGTTAGAAGAGGTTAGCACTCAGATAGGTTAGCTTAGGGGCATTAGCTGTAGTTAGGGAGAAGGTTACAGATTAGCTTTGGTTAGAGGCTAGATGGTTAGGTTAGGTTAGGTTACCAGAAGTTCGAGTTAGCTTGGTTAGGTTAGCTTTGGTTAGGTTAGCTTGATTTCATTCGTCCATGTAGTAGTTAAAATTATAAAATATGACAGTTTTGATTCTGATAAAAAAATAGGTCTACAATGAAAGCTGGTGAATAATGTCATGGTTCCCATTTTTTTTTCTGTAAAAGGCTTTATTTTCTTTCAGAAATAAAACAGCAACGCCGTCATAATTACGTACTTTACGCTTTGAAATTAACCGGAAATTTACTTTCCGTCATTTTAATGTATTCCGTGAAACACACCTTTTTCCTGTTAATTTCCTTTTGATGATAACCAGTTTATGATCTTATTACATCTTCATTTTTTTTAATGCATTCAAAAAACCGCCGTTGTACTACATAAAACCTTGAACTTGACTAATGGTTAATTATTTAAGAATTATGGACAGATTATATTTTGATTTATAAGTAAATACGATATTTTCTGCCGTCTATTTATCCAGTTGTTCATAAATATCAACGAATCACCTTAATATATTATTATATGTGATTTTGTATTTTAAATATGTACATAATTTTACATTCTTGATATGATTTTACATTTAAAAGTAGATATGTTGTGTTTTTCTACTGGTTATCGGAAGAAAAATAAAGATAGTAAACGTGCAAATTCGAAACAAGTCAATAGAAGATGAGGGAAGCTTGAAATACTTGGGGTGTACCATAAAAAGTACTTGAATTTCTGTCAAAAAGTCAAAAGCAGGATAGCAATAAGAGGGAACCTTTCAATACAAAAAGTAGCATATGGAAAAATAACTAAAGTAGAGACTAGTTAATGTTGAGTGGAGTAGAAACATGGACAAAACGACGAATTGAAGAGAAGGGAATAAAATAATAATATCTCATATTTTACGCAGATTTAATAAATACTAATAATCAATCTGTAGCAGAAATTTTTCTGGTAATTTTCTCTTTTCCAAAAATAATTGGTCCTAACATGTATAATTAACCATCCTGAAACCGAAAATGGTTTTTTTTTTTAATTTTTGTTTGTATGTCTGTCTGTCTGTCTGTCTGGATGTTTGTTACCTTTTCGCGCGATAATGGCTGAACCGATTCATATGAAAATTGGAATATAAATTAAGTTCGTTGTATCTTAGATTTTAGGCTATATGACATTCAAAATACTTTATTAAAAAGGGGGTTATAAGGTGGCTTGAATTAAATAAATCGAAATATCTCCCTTATTATTAATTTTCTTGAAAAATATTATATAACAAAGGTTTCTTTAAAAATGATTTCCGATAAGTTTTATTCTATACAAAATTTTGATAGGACTGATATTTAATTAAATAAATGAGTTTTAAAATTAAGATAACGCCATCTAAGTCGCTGTAATGAAATAAAAAGATGACTTCGTCTATAAGGGGCCTTGGACAACAACAATCGAAAGCTATTAAACATAGCCTACAGAGAATGTTTCTGTGTTTGCATGAAGTAATATCGGAAGCTAAATTAACCGATATGTATAATTAATTGTCATTTCACCATTGGAAAGTGTAGTTTCTCTAGATGGACATAATGCTATAATGTTATTACAGTAACTTCTGAATGAATCCAGGACAGGTAAGTTTAAAATAGCTTCTTATCCATAGAAAATTGATAGGCTATTCTGTATGTTCATTTCCTGTATTTCTTAAAATATTGCTTATGAACACATACATTTTCATCTCAGAGAATTAACGATTGGTGTTAACATGTATAATTATTCATCCTGATACCGAAAATCGCTTTTTTTGTTTCTGGATGTTTGTTATCTTTTCACGCGATAATGGCTGAACGGATTTCGATGAAAATTGGAATATAAATTAAGTCCGTTGTAAGTCAGATTTTAGGCTATATGGAATTCAAAATACTTTATTTAAAAGGGAGGTTATAAGGGAGCGTGAATTAAATAAACCAAAATATCTCGCTTATTATTGATTTTTGTGAAAAATGTTACATAACAAAAGTTTCTTTAAAAATGATTTTCTATACGTTTCATTCCAAGCAAAATTTTGATGGGACCAAATTGCACCAAAAACGGATGTTCTCTGAACCAAATGATCATATTTTATTTGCATGTAATAACAATTAAGAAACATGTTACAGGAATTATCTTTGCACTTAATTAGTGGTCTCTGCAGCAAAATGATCGCATTTTAATTATTTAAATACAATTTAAATTAAGTGGCATATTAAACGATTTATCCTTCTATCAAACACGAAAGTTCCCTGGACCAGATGTCCTATTTTAATTATGTAATTACTTTATATTTATTTCTAACAAGTGCAGCGGAGCGCACGGCTACAGCTAGTAATAAGTGTGAATTAATTTTGACAGAAGAAATGTTTTCCGTGAACTATATACTTGTATAGCCACGAGTGCTGTAGTTTCACCCGAAACTTATCTGCAAGAGATCTTTGGAAGCACACCTGTAGAATAAATACGAGTAAGGTAATTTTCGAAATTGTTCGATGTTTTATCATCGGTTTTATTCCTTTGTTAGCATTTTGATCTAAAATAGGAAATACTATCCTGTCCATTTCAATCTGTAGAATGAAATGAAGAATGGAATTTGTGCCTTATGAATATTCTTCCGTCCGCTATTCAGCTGCCATTGACAATGGACAGATTTGTCAGTAAAATTGACATTGTACCGTTCTATGCGGACAATGAAGTCTGCATGTAGTTTCTGTATGGCGAAGGACTGCTGTGAAAGCAAATTCCGTATCAGGAATGTAATGCTACTCTTTACCCCATAACGAGACGGATATTAATATATTTCAATGGTTTTAGGTAAAACTTCGATGAAAGTAGGACATGAATTTATCTGTCCGAGGAAATGGCAGTTATAATAAACGGTTTGAGTAAGCTAGCGACTAATTAGCATCGCCTCAGTCGGCAGAAACAGAATTATAGTCCCTTTTTCACACACAGAGAGAAACTTCCAGCTGAAATTTCAGACGATCTCATCACCTCCGCTTTGAGTATAGGTACCAACTTTATAGAATAGGCCTGCACAAGGTTTGCGCTCTCCGAGCCGGCTCACAGCTCATGAGCGGAATGCAGGTATTAGCTACGCTCTGTATAAGAGTGGACTGGAAGAAGGGGTGATCTCGTACAAAATGTACATAAAAGAAAGTACTAGTAAGAGTGTTCATGAAATGAATTCCCGTTCAATGTTTACAAAGCTACATTAATAAAATACAGAAATATTAATTTTACAGAAATAATAGAAACTCAATAGCTACTTAAGGGGAGAGGATGGTATTTTTTTGGTGAAAATAAGTAAATTAAAAATAATTCTTAAAATACTCTGTGATATGTGTTGAATGCATAGCATAACATTTTGTGGGTATTTGTGCCCTGATCGCATGTTGAGTCGAAATTTTTGAACTTCCTGCGTTATGGATTTTTAAATCACTCACCAACTTTTATTGTTGTTTCCGGTAAATTAAATTATTTTTTTCCCCTTAAAATACTCTTTGGGATGAAGAAGGGATAGTGACGCGAAACATACAGCCTCTCCTATCCAAATGCCATCCTCACCTTCCCGTGATCCACCCTGTTTCTACCAACGAGGAAATGGCGACCGAGTCACAGCGGTATAACTGTTTCATCAAATGCAGAGGAAATGCTGCATTACAAGCCTGTCCAGAGGCTAAAAGTGGCAGCCCCACTACTGGACTACCCAACGATAAGGCTAGTAACCTATCTTAGGGAAAATTACATTACTTTCAAGCCTCAAACAAGCAGTATAAGGAAAGACTGCTAGATGGGACCGAAACAGGTCTACAGAGGCCTAATTCGTGAAGGATGATGATGATGATGATGATGATAATCCTCTTTGATATGTGTGGAATGCATTGCATTACACTTTGTGGGTATTTGTGCCCTTATCGGATGTTGAGACTTCATTTTTAAACTTCCTGCGCTATGGATTTTTAAACCACACGCCCACATTTATCGGTTTCCAGTAACTTCATTTTTTTTTGCTACATTGCCAGACAAAAATGGATATAATTTCTGAACTATTAAAGATATATGCATGAAATTTTGAACACACATTCTTTAGATTAGCTATTAGGAAACGTTTTATTGTAACAATTTTGTTAATTGATTTCATTTTAAAAATACGTCCGTTTGTTTGCAAGAAGGGAAATCAGAAAATTGCTATTAAATTTTAATTGTTTATTTTACAAACGTAGGGACTAATATCAAAATTCTGTTACAGACAGTTTGTAGAACATGCTTTTGCAAATACATTGCAAAACACCGTTTGAATCTATCTTTAAAACAGTTTAGATATATCGGTTTTAGTACAATTCTGCATTGGGTATATTGTTTCTTCAAATTTGGGCCCCCAAATTTTTTTTTCAAAATATTTAGACTACATTTGGTTGAATTGCTACAGCTATGAGCTCTCTATATACAAAAAATTAAAATTTTACAACAAATAGGAAAAAGGTTTTAAAAAATACCATCCTCTCCCCTTAAATATACAATATCATTTTGTATTTTTTTATTTATCAGTACATCAAAATGGGGTTTTATGCTGTTGGCAGCTGAAAGGAACAGTAATGATCTAATGAAACATCAGTTACAGAATGATGTTCGATTCCTGCCTTTATTAATGTTGATAATAGAAAACATTTGCTCACAAATATAAATGTTGAGCCTAATATAGCAATCATTTTCACAGCTATTCTATGTAGTTTTGGATATTATTGCTAAGGTTTAGTCTTCTAAAACTCAATGAGGCTAGTAGTATTATTCAAACGGTCTTTAGCCCTTAAGTCACAGTGAAGATGTTCAAGCTGTAAGTCGTTAAGTGTTAAATGTTACGTTTTATTTAATGACGATCGCAACATCCGAGGTTATATCAGTGTCACCGGTGTGCCGGAATTTTGTCCCGCAGGACTTTTACATGCCAGTAAATCTACTGACATGAGCTAGTCGCATTTAAGCACACTTAATTGCCATCGACCTGGCCCGGAATCGAACCCGCAACCCTTGGCATTGAAGGCCAGCGCTATACCAACTGCGCCAACCAGGCCGACCTGTAAATCGTATGACACTGTTTCAACTGGTATTGAAGGAATTTATTATGATAACTTTAAACTTCTTGCCAATTAAGACAAGATCTTGGAACATAGAATTAAATTCATTTTTAATTTCAATTAATGTTTGTACATAATCGTTTAACATGACTTCATTACGAGCAGTTTCTGTCGTTGGAAAGTGAGCCATATTACCTTCCTGTAAGTTTACGACTGAAATCCGTAATTTATTCAACATATCAACAATGAGCTGGCCTTTTCCCTGGAAAGAAATATTTAAATTGTTTGTGTTTTATAATAAGCATTGTTCTTATTCCCTCTGGTTTTAGAGTCCAAATAAGAGACAACTACACCCTAGCCTGTATTCAAACACAGTATTTATTTCCTTGCATTTATAGAAATTAACTCTTAACAGCCACAAATTAAAATTATTGAACGAGCTATTACTAACAGTCTCTGTTTTCAGTACATTGTTGTGTACAATATAGCTTAAAATAATAATTATTATTAGCCTATTATGAATAGATCACAAGGTATTACTGATAAACACGTTTATTTAGTAATATCACCGTAAATTCTCTGAAATTTTCCTTCGCTCGTGGAGTTTTACAACCCCTCTCTGTCCCTCTCGAAGTCTGTTTGTTTTCCTGATGCTGCAAAGTCAACAAACCTTGGAATGCTAATTTTATGCTCCATCCGCAGAGAAGAACGAGAGAGTACAGAGAGAACTAGAGAGTGATAGAAATAGAGGACTAAAAAAGTGATGTTTGTTATTACAACGCAAAGCATTGCTTTAATTAGTTTGAATTCATACAAAACTTCAATAGAAAACCATCTAAATTATTTCTGTGTTAAAATGTTTGCCATTAGAATAAAATGTAGATACCATAAGCCAAAACTGCAATTCTAACCGATTTGTCAGTTGCACTTCAAATAATTGTATAAGGACACAATTACAGGATATGTGTACAAATTCGTTCGAGTTTCTCCTCAAAGTAACAAAGTGCAATGCAATTAGAAGTACATTTCAAATATTACGTCATAGGAGAGGCCATTTTATTTTATTTCCTCGAAAGTTTAATCAGACTATTACGTTTATATGACGTCATTCCATTTTCGACCAATGAAGTGTAATGAAATTTTGAATTCCAACTAATCACAGTCACACTTTGCGATAATTTTTGCAGCTAGATTTATTACTATCAATTTATAGCATGGTCGTTCTTTTGCTTAGTCGTTGTCGCCAACTGTTTCCCCATAAATTGATGATCATGAATACATTAAGATGCAACGGCGCACCATGTAGACACAAAATCTTCATGCATCTTAATTGAACGTACCTTTTAAACTTGATTCTTTCAATATTATTCCCAGATTGCACGCATACGCGATTGGAATAGTGAACTATGTAGACGCAGTTTTAGTTCCGTTACACACTACAGCGAGAATGCGTTTGTCGAGCTCTAAGAAATGCTTTCCTGTGGCACTGAGTAAGTCGAAATAAAGCACAGCTGACATTGGTTCTGCTCCCATAGGTAACTTAACCTATAAGTGCGGCCTATAAAATTTGTATTTTGTGAATGAAATGAAACAATTAATAGAAAGTCAGATGTTCAAATTTATGTAACATCATCGCATATCAAACCCAAACATTTACATCTTCATCTTCTAAATTCATGTCCATTGTAGGCTATATGAAAAAAAAAACATTCTTTCATTCAGATTTCATACATGCGTTTTCAACAGTTTTTCACTTAATTAATGTATTAATCAGGTTACTCTAATTATATTATAACATTGTAAATTAAACTGTGATTTCAGCAGATAATGAAACTGTATTTATGTTATAATAATAAGAGAAAAGTGCAGTACATGTAATTAATATTGTTAAACCTGTATTTCGCTTTTAGCAATTGCATTACTGAATAATAACATCGAATTTCTTTATTGTGGTAATCGATATTCATCTATTTTAACTTCACAATGTCTGAATAGGTTAAGTATTCGTAAACATAAAATTATTAATATTTTATGATCGAATTTTAGAGATATATTATTCACATTTTTATTTTATTCACGAAATAGTCATAAAAATGTCACGAGAGGTCTGAGATTACTATAGATAAGTTCGTTCGTTGAAGTCTCATCTATCGAATGGATGTTTGACTTTCCCCATTACGATGCCATTATATTGAACTGCACTCACAAATTCGTGGCATGTCACGTGTGTTAATCTACTGCTGCTATATGGTGAGTTGCCCTGGAAGTAACGTCACATCTGTGACTTATCTATCGCGTATGTTACCGCAAGATATACATTAAAGATATACAAGATTGTCAGTGTCAATTGGATTACGCCACAGACGCGGCTAAATTTTCCCGATTTTTTATACCCATTTCCACTTCGTGTGAAGAGCCTAATATTTTTAACAGTTAATTTAGGTTATACTCATAATTTTAATAGTTATTTATGCAAAAAGTATAATCTTAATGATTGTTGCATGAGTGAATGTTTGTCTGAAATAAATTATGAAATAATTCGGCATCCATAACTCACAAAGTCTTCATATGTTCGTATCGATTAGTTGCGCCTTGCATTGAGACTGATGAAAGATAAATGGATGACCTTGAAAGTATTACAAGCTCTAGTTACAACTTAGGTATCAAATTTTATGTTACAAATATTCCTTTATTTTGTTAATATAGTTTCTCTTAATCACAGAACTGTTTTATATGGTAGTACAAAAATGATACAAAACTGTTAAATACTGGAAATAAATGATACGTTATCTTCTGTCCTGCATTTCATTTCCTGTTACGTGGCGCGTAAAAGCGGTAAGCAAGTTACCCTGACGAGTTGCATGCTTCCCCACCCAAGCGTTCCGGTATTACGTCATAGCGAATACGTCATTGCTATTATTGGCACGCTTGCCATAACAAGCCGATTTCGCACCATATTAGATGTAGTAAAAACCTGTTTATAATTCTCGGATGACATAAATAATTTCATGCGGTTTTATTGACATTTTGTGAGATATAGTTTTATTTAAATAATTTAAAGGTAATTTTCGGTTTATTATTTAGCCTCCCACTAAAAACAGTAACAATCCTCAATGATCGATCTATGGAATATGGAGCAGTAGGGTGGGATCCGTACAGATAAAACCAAATCGATTCAATAGAAAAAGTCCAACGCAAGGCAGCAAAATATGTCAAAATGGGGAAGGGACATGGTGAGGAGATAGTAAAAGACTTAGGGTGGGAAATTCTCAAATCAAGGCAACGAAAAACCACACTCACCGCATTGATTAAGACACAAAGCATGGACCGACATCAATGCTAGATTAGTATCACACATCATACTTAGGCAGGGCTGATCATATTAGGAAGTTTAAATGTAGGAAACAAAGAACGGACGTCGCAAAATTTTCCTTTGTTAACCGCACAATAGTAGACTGGAACAGCTTACCTGCGGCAATCTTTCAGGGTGTTCCTCTCAAAATCAATACATTTAAGGAAAGGTTGAAAAGATTAGACTGACAATGTAATTGTAGGTGCAGTGTAATTATCTAAGTTGTGTCATTTAATTAATTAAATTCATATGTAATTAATTAAGATGATATGTATTTAAGTTGATATGTAAATAAAATAAGGTGATATGTAATTAATTAAGATGATATGGAATTAAGTTTATATGTAATTAATTAAGGTGATAAGTAATTACTTAAATTGGTAACAGTTGGGTGAAATAGGTTAGGTTTACGTTTGCTTATTGTAGGCGTTATTATAGCAGAGTTTTTATTTATAGTCCTAGGTTTATTGCATATATTTATTTATAGTTAGAAGTAAATTTACGTTTATTTTATTTTTTATTGCTGTAATTATTTTATTATTGTAATGGTATTATTGTATATTATACAGTGTCTATCATTCTTATTCGTAAATATCTAATGTAAACTAATAATATAACTTAATGTACAAAATAATTATATTCATATCTTAATAGTAGTGTACCATGCTTTATGATTGGTGTTACGTTTTCCGCCAATCCATTTCTTAAAACGTTAATTTACAACCAGTTTTCATTTTAAGCCCTAATTAACAAAAATATTAATAAAAACATTACTTTGAAAGTAAAACTGTATGTCATTTATATTCGTATACTTGAGTAATTTTGACTTATTCGGGGGTGCCGTGCCTTAATGGTAACAGCGAGTGTGCATTGCCGCGTGCTCTAGGGTTTGTTTTGCTTCAGCAGTCAGTTCTGTTCAAAATGGGCAAGTTGAAGGAACTCGGTGCCTAGCTAAAGGGGACGATAGTTAGACTGGCTCTTAAAGGTTATTCTTTACGGAAAATAGGCGATATAGTAAACAAAAGTCATTCCACGATACAATACGTGGTTAATAAATTCAAATACGTGGATTTACTGCAAATCAGAAGAGAAAACCAAAAGAAAAAATATTAATGAGAGGGAAAAATGGTTTAAAATAAGACATAAAATCAAATCCACGGTTAAGTGTGCCGAAACTACGTCCTCTCGTGACAAAAACCACAAGGAAGACTGTTAGTGAATCAACTGTGCGACGTGTCCTGTATAAATATGGATTTCATGGTGGAAGGATAAGAAAAAGGCCCTTTGTAAGTAGGAAAAATCGAGCTTTAAGAACTAAATTTGTTAAAGCTCATATAAATAAGGAACAAGAAGTTTGGGACAGTGTTATTTGGTCGGATGAGACCAAGATTAATCTTTTCGGATCCGATGGTGCCCATAGATTGTGGAGAAAGAAGAATGAGGCCGACAAAGTGGATAACACTCTTCCCACTGTGAAACATGGAGGTGGCTCCATAATGATTTGGGGCTGTATGTCCTCGAAAGGCGTGGGTAAGATCGACTTAATTGATGGAATTATGGACAAAGTGGTCTATAACAACATTTTGAAAAATAACGTCAAGTAAAGTGCAATAAAAATGGGTTTGCCGCCTGTCTACATTTTCCAACAAAATAACGACAGCAAACATACGGCCGAAATGAACAAACCCTGGTTGATATGGAACGTCCCGAAACAACTCCATACTCCTCCTCAATCACCCGATCTGAATCCTATCGAGCATTTGTGGTCCAGACTTAAGGAAAATGTACATAAAAATATAGTTTCTTCCAAAGAACATCTCAAAACTGTTGTGCTGGAAGAATGGCGAAAGTTCACTCCGCAGCAATGTAAAACATTGGTAAATTCCATGCAGAGAAGGTGCCAGGCAGTGATCAAAGCCAGAGGATATGCAACCAGGTATTAGAACGTAATTGTTCATGTTATTTATGTATAGTTATTTAACTTTGTTACTAAGTGTACGAATATAAATGACAGGTAGAGAAATTATATATTTTGTTAAATTTTGTTTATTTACATGTTTACGGTACATATGGAATTATTTTTTTGTTTTATTTGTATTCATAATCCTACTGAACAGGATTTTCAAAGAGAAATATAATATTTTCATTTCATATGTCTTTTATCATCAAAGTTGTTACATTTTTTCACCTGTACGAATAAGACTGATAGACACAGTATACCACTGCCACCGGGTGTATATCCAATTATCCAATTGTAGTGTTAACAAATACATACATAGGGTGAACATTGGTAATTTCGTGGCAGTGGTTATTTCGTGATACGTTTTCTTTGCTCTTTCGTGAACTAACCAATGGTGTTACGAGATTCAAATTTCCGCCAAGGGATTGCACATGTTGTCCGGTTTCCAGAAACATACAGCTACGCTTTGTGTGACTATTGTAGCTGCTTCAGTGAGCTTTTATGTTTGGAGAGAGCAAGTTAGCGTCGACTTCTCAGGCGTACAAATTTTGTGGATGTTTTTAATTACATTACAGGCTTATTACTAAAGGTAAGCATACGAAATTTGGTACAATGATTTATTATATCTTAATGAAATTTTAGGAAATGTCTTTGGAATTTTAGATACAGCTGTAGTCGCCATATAGGCTTAGCTTTACTGATAGAAATCTTAGCTGTTTGAGGCGAAATTTTGTTGAGTATTGAGCGCTAGATTTCATACTATTTTAAAAATTGTATTACAATAAGAATTTCAGAAATCTGAAGATAAGATGTGATAAAAAAAAAAGAAAAGGGGGACGCAATGGGTTCAGTGTAGCTTCTGTTTGATTTGTTATCATGCTAAGTTCAATGATAAGTGCTAGATGACTTACTTGCAAGAATTGTGACAGAAGATGAAACATGGCTCCACCATTTTGGAGACAGAGGCAGACAATGGAGTAGCATCATACAAATTCACCAAAGAAATAGAAATTCAAAAGTGCACCTTCGTCAGGAAAAGTTATGGCTACTGTATTTTTTGATTCAGAAGGACTCTTGCTTATGGATATCATGCCACACAGAACCACCATTAATTCCGACGCGTATGTGGCAACTCTCAAGAAACTTCAAGCTCGGCTGAGTCGTGTTCGACGACATCGGGAGAAGCAGGATATTCTGCTATTGCACGACAACGCACAGCCATATGTCAGTCACAAGACCACAGACAAGATCAGAAAATTCGGATAGACAACACAGAAACATCCGCCTTACAGTCCTGAACTGGCACCGTGCGATTACCATCTCTGTGGTAAACTGAAGGATCCCTTCGCGGAACGAGGTTAGAAGATGACTCCCTTATGCACGCTGCTAAAGAGTGGCTCAGACGTGTTTGTCCAGACTTTTACTGTGCTGGTCTATAGGCCCTCGTTCCCAGGTTACGTAAGGCAGTTGAAAGGGACGGGGATTATGTGGAAAAGTGACATTTTGTTCCTAAAGGATGTATCTACATTCTGTGAAAATAGCAAAGCTGTAGGATAAGAATATAATTTTTAAACAAATGTTATGCATTACTTTTGGAGTTACCCTAGTAACATAGGCTATAGTAAAGTCCGTAATAAAAGTGTTCACCCTTTCAGGGCAAACAAAATCCCTTTTTAATTTCAATTATTACTTTGATTTCATTCTTATTATGTGTTGATATGTATTTCTATGTTTTCTTGCTATGAATATTTGACGGAATTACTATGTTTGAAGTCTTGTAACAATAAATGAGAATTTAATTTGACTTTAATGAATTTTTCCACAATTCTTCTATCTCTCGCGAAATTATCAATGTAAAATAACGAAATTATCAAGGTTATCACGAAATAACCAACCTTTCAGCTTAAGTTGTAAAAGTGGTTTTTGGCAGTTGTTCAAGAACGTGTCCAATCTTTTATGTGTCCAGATTTGTACAGCAAATTATCGTCTTATAGATGAAAAAATCGGAATAAGGATATATTTACACATTTGCATTTTAAATTAATTTTCATGAAATTACCAATGTTTACCCTACATACATTTACCATTTCTACATTCGAAATACTTTTGTTTGCAATCAATTTGCTTGCTTTACTAAAAAAATCTACAATTCCAACCAACTGGCCTATATATGTTTATTTATTACATCACAACCAGCTTTTGTTAGTGAAGGATGAATAGCTACAATAATTCAATGGTTTCAGGACGTTGATCTACAAATGAAATCTTCCTTCAAAGAGGTTTCTAAATATATAATTGGAAGCTAGTGGGAAACAAAGAGTGTTAACAAGGGCAAGGCACGATGTGGGCGGTTCCTCACGCCTGTTATTTACTACGTGTGCAGCTGTTGTATCGGATAGGCGAGTTTTAATGGCTAAGCCGCGGTTATCTGTAGACAGGTTAACCACAAACAAGACTGAAGCATGTTCCGACACTGACTGGTGGTAGGCGGTGCAATCTAAAAACATACACTTAAGCATCGTGGCCCTTAAAGGGGATGTCACACTTCACTCGAAATGAGGGCAACAACAGCGTTCCTGTTGCCAGTGTTGATTGTAGATAATGCATCACAAGCATTCCAACATTCATAATTAGTCCTACTTAACACAGCCTACACGAAAGCCAATCGTGAAGAAATCAGTGAGAGATGCAAAAGGGCTATTCCATATGAAATCGATCAGTAAAAAGCCTCGCATTTTTTAATACTCTAATTTTTCCCCCATTTAAACAAGGTGCTGAGGACAGTGCATTTTCAAGAATATGCTATCGAAAGTCAAACGGTTTTCGTACTATTGAGCGACAAATTTAGCGTATATTATAAAAACAAGCCTCTTTCAGCGCTCAGAACTCTGGAACCATTTATTGCATAACACTGAACGGGAGCTCATGACATTTGGTAGGTTATGATAAGAAGTAATCCTATTTTTATTGTATACAGAGAGAAAGATAACCAGATTTTACTTACTTTTAGGCTTTTCGCCAATTTGTAAAAATGTAAAAAAATATTGAGAAAAACCTTGCATTATTAAGAGGGATTCGGCATTGTTTGCTTAGTGGTACGGCAATAAGTTTCGAGGGTATTAAATAGACTATTTTCACAAGCCTGGACTTGAACGGCGCAGTACCGCATGCACTGGCAGAGAGCTGAAGATATGCAAGCGTTGGGCGTCATTTTACTCCTGTATTTATGAAAACTTGTGATAAAGCTAGCCCAGCTATGCGCTACTGACGAAACATCACGTGTTTGTCTCCTGGCATTGCTTGTCTCGGCTAGCTCCCGTCTCACAGTCAGCTGGTTAGATCACGCGCGTACTATTTATTTTTTTATTTGATATTTTCAATACTTTATCAACGGTACACCAGTAAAAAATATGTGTTTATTTGTACTGTCAATGCTGAATGTAATCATATATTTTAAAAATATTTGTTTCGTGGTCAAAGGCGTCTTAATGAAGAAAAATCTAAATTTCTCCGTTTCCATAAAAAGTAAGAAAAACTGTTTACATGTCAATATAAACTTTAATTTCTCAGCATCAAAATAAATCATGATTTTGATCATTGGGTGAAAGGGTTTCGGAGCCACAACAGTTTAAAATTGCTAATTTTATGAAAATACGATGAATTTAAATAATTTTAATTTAAAGACTATGAACTTCTGATGACTCAATCTTTGCACAAAGCATTGTATCACAGTTCTCTGAGTACAAGAAAAGTTTCATTGTATTTAAAAAATTGCAAGGTCGGTTTGAGATGGAATAGCCCAAAATGAATATTAGTACATGTAAAGTAAAAAGGACTTCTTTTGGGCGCTAGAGGAACTTCATTTAAGTTAACCGAAACCATTCTCCTTCCTCTTAAATTTTCTAACGACGACATTAACAAAATTTGTTTAATGGTATTGAGAGATTCATTATTCATTTTACACAATCACTTGTACAGAGACATCATTTTATTTTTACTTCAATTTTTATTTTACCTGAGTTGTTTAAAGCACTTCACTCCCACCCCTTCTACTAGTAAACTTCCAACCCTCCTCGACACAGAACCAAGGCCGCGTATGCAGTCTAAGTCGCTTTACGATCATAATAAACAGTACTGAGTTAGTGAGTATAGTATGTTCCAGAAATATGTTCGCGTTTTCTAGTGACGAAAGAGCTTTCAATATTGAATCATATTTTCGGACAGGTACTGTCATCCGTTTGCCTACGTCGCATCCCGGTTTCCCCCACACGCTTCTGCTCACCCCTCTGTAAAGGCTAGTGGCCGGGCTGTCTTAACTCTTTTCTAAAACATTAATTTCTGTTAGGAATTTGACGTCTACGTAATATTATACAGGGACATAATTTTATTTTTAATTCAATTTTTATTGTAGCTGTGTTTTTAATATACTTCACTCCCACCTCTTCTACTAACGAAGTTCCATCTGTCCTCCACACAGAACCAAGGGCGTATATAGTAAACAGTACTGAGTTAGTGAGAATAGTATTTTCCAGAAATATGTTCGCGTTTTCTAGTGAAGAAAGAGCTTTCAATATTGTATTTTCGGACAGGTACTTTCATCCGTTTGCCTACGTCGCATGCCGATTTCCCCCCCCACACGCTTCTGCTCGCCCCTCTGTAAAGGTTAGTTGCTGGGCTGTCTTCACTCTTTTCCGAAAACATTAATTTCTGTTAGGAATTGGACGTCTACGTAATATTATACAACTGTTCAAAATAACTTAAATAAAAGGGCCTCGTTAAGTAATTAACTGTCACGTGATTTTCCCCCTTTCTACAATTCTGCGACATAACCAGTTGGACGGACAGTAAATGCATGTCTGAGTAATTTTATTTTTCGGATCGGGCAGAAGTGAAGATTGAATTTACAGTACGTAAGGTACTCTTTTATAGAGTAGGTACAGAATTATTTCAACATGAGTTACTAGTACGAAGGACGAAACAGGTAATTGAAATTAGATACAATATTCTATAGTGCGATAATATGCACAAAAGAACTGTAGCCTGTATCGAAATAAACGGCCACCATTGTCAAAAATGTGTTTAAACTGGCTGTGGAGAGAAAAATAAGAATGCTCATGTTGTACATGCTTTAATTTTATTTATTCTTAAAAAAATCTCTCTAAAACATCTAATTTTATTACTTTAGGCCCACTCTTCTTCAAAACATAAGGAAAAAATTAATATTTTCCTTAAACATCTCAAAATGAACACAACTCATAATTGATTCGACAGAGCTAATATTTGCTTCGTTCGTTATAAGCCTTGGATATCACATACATTATGTCAGAATACGTTTCCAATAGCCAAAATTTAGGATATATTGCAGGTGACAAAAATTATTACCCCACTCTACATTTGTGTTTCAATATTACGCAGCATTTCATGGCGCTAATTAATCGTCTGCATCCTGGCCGCGGCAAAAAGTAGAATATCGTATATCACACAAACGTCACCTGCTGTCTACCCTGCGATCAGTAATTGATAATAGAGAAAATCTAAATACGAGTGTAATTACAGAAAATATTTCCAAATAACAAAACAGTGTTTTGCCTGTACGTTGCTCTGAATCCTTTTTCATAATTCTAATACGACCGCCGGAAGAAAAATTTCCATTTATCGTTGTTGCATGGGAATGTAGTATTTCTTGGTCTCTGCTGTTTTCTCTGTAATGTTGTGATGAACAGATGAAAGGAATTCTGGCTGATGCTGAAAAGGAAAATTAATGCTTGGCACATCCAGATTACAGTGAAATTTCTTCTTACGGACACCCCCAAGATACGGACACTCCTTACATCCGGACAGATTTTTATGTCCCAACTGAAATAATATAGAAATAATGATAAATTTAACTCTCTTTTACGGACACTCTCAGACACGGACACGGACAGCTGTTTCACAGTCCTAAAGCTTGGTTTATCTCCTGACTGCGGACAGAATTTAGATTTCAAGATCTAATGTGTTACAAAAATGGAAAATTTGGTTTTGAGAACTGTAATCTTTTCGCTGTAAGAAAAATCCTAATATAAACAATAGCACGTGACTGAAGTGAGGCTTCATTGGCCGCTGTTTTGCGCCATAGATTCTCAGTACGTGTTCCCGCCTACTGTTGTACATTCTGTTTCATGTTAAACATTTACCGTTACTCAAGTAGGTCTAACCTCACTACTATGCATTCGGTTGCTTAGGAAACATTTACTTTAAAATTACTGTAATTAAAACTAACTTAACTTACTATATACAGTTAAGACTATTTTTTTTGAGAGGGTTTCCACTCTTATATTTAATAACAACACACGCCGAGGACGCAGAAGCCATACTTCAGTACCACGTGCTTACGTGAACAACTACGAGCTCAAGTGACGCCAGCTTGTTACAAGAACAGACTACCTCGGTACTACTGTTGGTATTCATCCGCGCTCATAGTACATAACAAAACATAAAGATAGCTTTTCTTTTACATAACGTTTTACATATGAGTGAAGTTCTATGTTTCCCTATTTAATTCCATATTTTGGTAAAAATCCATATTTAATTCCATATTTTGGTCCATATAAACTGTCGTATTTAACAAATAAAATTCAATTTTTTCGTTTTCAAATAATACAAGATTGTGGTTTCCAAATACGAACTATATTTTCTTGCGTCATATGAGTGTTTCGACTGGGAGCCAATAAGGCGTATGACAGCAACGTGCTTATGTTTATATTAGGATTTTTCTTACAGCGAAAACAGTATATACAACTAGTCCTTAATATGAAAGAAGACAATAAGGGTCTCGTAGGCTACCAGCCCTGCCGGCTACCCCATGTTAGCTGGAAGCTGGTGGATAAACAGAGTCATTAAATTTAACCTGCCTGATGGGTCCAAGATTTCCGCGATCGTGAAATTGTATTCGACACATGATAGGGTTAGTAGGATTATTCTCTTCATTTCAATGAGTTGTTTTGTTTCGAGAGACATGGCACCTGAACATAAAGGCTAATCTGAAAACTGTAAATTACAGTACTGCATAACTGTAGACCTAGAATAAAATTACGTTATTTAGCGTCTGAATGAAATGAAAGTGACAATGCCGGTGAAAAGAGTCCGGGGTCCAGCACCGAAAGTTACCCAGCATTTGCTCATATTGGGTTGAGGGAAAACCCCGGATAAAAACCTCAACCAGGTAACTTGCCCCGAGCGGGAATCGAACCCGGGCCACCTGATTTCATGGCGAGACGCGCTAGCCGTTACTCAAGAGGTGTGGACGGCTAGGTTCAAAGGAATTACTGCATCACTTTTTAGTTTTTTCATGTCACAATGTTTTATAAAATTATAAGGAATACGTCTAGCCTGTGTAAAACGGGTCGTTGGTTAGAATACATTTTACAGGAATATCCTTCTTGACTGCTGCTTTCAGAAAGACGGACTGGAACATATATTTGAGTGATGTTCCACCATAGCTTTGTTCCAAGTCAAGTAAACAGGACTCAATCGATAATGCGTAACGTCCCGAGTCTTTTAAGCCCAAATTCGTTCTCGTAGCTCCATTAGATCTCGAGATATTTCAGTTTAAGTAAAGGTGAATAGATTTGCCAAGGAAGAATGATGCTGAAACTGATCAGGAAGAAGAAAAGGAATTTGTTGGGTCACTGGCTGAGAAGAAACTGCCTACTGAAGGATGCACTGGAAGGAATGGTGAACGGGAGAAGAGTTCGAGGTAGAAGAAGATATTACTGTTGATGATAGATGATATTAAGATATATGGATCATATGAGGAAAGCAGAAAACAGGAAAGATTGGAAAAGCTGGGTTTGCAGTGAAAGACCTGCCTTTAGGCAGAACAATGAATGAATGAATGATATATGAGCACTTCTTCATTAACATCATAGGAGATGTAAAGTATGACTTCCATTAAGAACAGAAATAGAATTCAATATTCTGAGAAGTGTTAGCAGCCATTAAAAGAAGAAAAAAGTATCATTGACATAGCCTATGTTCTAAAATTAATACCTTTCGAAATATAAGGACTTGTTCATCAACATCATAGGAGGTCTTCAGTGTGATTTCCATTACTATAGGCATCCAACAATCAAAACTCAGTGCGCAGAAACCAGCGGGCTGGACTGTGTCGCGCAGATGACGTATTCCCCCTTTCCCAGCATGCTTCCGTCTCCAATCACACCACCGATAATATGCGCATGCGCACGTATTATCTTCTTGTGCTGAACTGAATACGTGTTATTGCTACAGAGTCAGGGAGTCGCATAGCGTTTTATATTAAATATTAATTCAATTTAATTTAAATATTTAAAATTTAAATATGATGACAGTTGCTGTGAAGATAGATACCGATTGTGACCCAGAAAGATACGATGTTGACATCTCGTAATGTTATATTCACTTAATTGGTTATTGTTACAGCGGCTTTTGAGTGCACATGTCCGCAACCGTAGCCGTTATAGCTATACCAGTACCGCTTATTAAAGAACCCGCCTACTGCAGGGGGTAACAGGGGTATAGCATGCGCGCCGCGAGGAGTCTGAGCTGAGTTTTGCTTGTAGGATACCTATAAAGATACCTATGAGATGATAGTATACATAGAAAAGAAAAAATCTAATTAACATGAGGCCTAAAATTAAACTTTGTGCGAAACAAGTGCTTTCAAAATGGTGGTGTAAGAACAGTTTATCTTCTAATGTGACTTATTTTTTTAGTAGGTTATTTTACGACGCTTTATCAACATCTTAGGTTATTTAGCGTCTGAATAAAATGAAGGTGATAATGGGGGTGAAATGAGTCCGGGGTCCAGTACCGAAAGTTAACCAGCATTTGCTCACACTGGGTTGAGGGAAAAACCCGGAAAAACCTCAACCAGGTAACTTTCCCCGTCAGGGAATCGAACCCGGGCCACATGGTTTCGCGGACAGACGCGCTAGCCGTTACTCTACAGATGTGGACGTGTCAACTGTTTGCTTCTTTCTTATTGAGTTCATAGTTTCAAACGGAAATACAATAAGAAAAATCTTAACAATATGTGATCCCATTTGACTTATAGCCTAGAAGGACGCGTTGAAATGAATGGATATCACATTCAGCATCTCCCACTATTTTGATGAACAAGTACTCATATCCAGTGGCGGCTCGTGATAAAATATTATGTGTGTTCACAATTTTGTGGTTCCAAAATCCGAGAGAATTTGAAATCGTACGTTTAGTTTAATATGAAATGTCATGATTCCAATGTTTCACTATCGAAAAAAACCGTATGTAAATTCAAAACAACATATAATAATAATAAATAATAATAATAATAATAATAATAATAATAATAATAATAATAAACTCAGTCTTTTTATTTCCAATTTTTCTTGGTAAGCCAGTTTACCCAGTTCTTTACTGTTCAAAATTACTTGAACAGAGTTCATTGTTTACGTTTGTTAAAAATGACTACATACCACGGTCCCGTTATTTACAAACGCATGTAATATATTTTGATTCACAACACACTGATATACTATAGCCTATACCAGTACTGTAATCCCATTCCATAGATTGATTACTATAAATACATGCCAGTAAATATTATTCTTAAATATTATACACTACCATACAGATACTTAAATTCATACCACCGCCATAGTCAGTCAGCACGTGTTTGAAAGCCAAACTATGCTATTATGCCGACACTGGACTGAAGTATAGTAATTCACAAACTACACTCTCGTAGCAGCACTGTACACGTAAGTAAATGTTCCTACAGTCAGATGCTGACATCTACAGGCTATTAAATTTCCTCCTCGAGATATAGCACGTGAACGATAGGCATCGATGCACCTGACATCTGTAGGATAGATTCTCATCATGTTCACTTAACGCTTTGTGCTCTTGACGAGTCATAAGCGGCCAGCTAAAGACAATTTTCTCCCGCGCATAATGAAATTCCTGTAACCAACTCGAAAAAGAGCACGGCTTGTACGTGAACGGATGTTGCCAAGTTTACATAAGAAGTTTACGCAAGATGCGGGAAGTTTAAAATACTCGATTCTGATATTATACATCCCCACTACGTCAATACGGTATCAAATAATAAAACTAGTCGTGCATTAATGGAAACAAGGTGTTCACGTGCTCTTGTGCTCTTATTGACGCACCGCCACTGCTCATATCTCGAAAGAGATTAATTTTAGCAATCATGTTTATTGGGTTTTTCTTGCTTTGTTTAATATTACCACCCCTCAAAATATTGAATGTTTTTTAACACCCTTTATTTGTAAATGTAGCAAACGAATTTGCCTGTTCTACAAAATAACAAATACGATATTATAATGTATATTAGGGACTGTTGTATTAGAATAACAGCTATATGTAGAACCTGAAGAAGCTGTATTGACAAATATATTAATTATACAGTAAATATATCAAAACATAGTGTGGTAAAAAAATATAAGTCGTATTCACAGACCTTGTTACAAATACTGCTAAAACCAACAAATATCCAAAGCGGATATCGTAAATAGAAGAGGCATTCCATTCCACTCTAAAAATTAAGTTTTTTTGTGTTTTATGTAAATATTCCACAGAAGGTAAATGGATAAATCCAGGCGTCTGACAAGTCTGCAGTATGCATACATTATTATTTGACCCACATATTAACGATGTGGTAAGGCACTGGATTTCTCAACTAACTACTCATATGATTTTAATGAGAAACTCTCTATCTTGATTCTCTTATACGCTAAGGACCAAATCTTAATTGCACATAGTGGATATGGAACCAACGGAAGAGTAGTATAGGATTCAATTAAATAAATATGTGAAAATTATAAGGAAATATACGAGATCGGATATAAAAGTAATAAAACTGATTTTTTCCCACCTGATGAGACAACGCTACAGACTTCAACCGAGATATGTTTGAGCTATGTCCTTTCCCCACCCGAATTCCAACTGGTACCAATCTGTAAGTCAGCTGTCGGCAAATTTGTACTCACGATGACATCACTGAATAATAGCCGAAATACATAAGATGTAATCACAGTCTAGTATATACAGTCGCGAAGCTTGGGGTGATTTTTTGCATTTCTCGCGATAGTTGCTAGCCGCTTGGAGCGCTGTGTGTACTAGGAACAATAGACTGTGTCACTGCCATCGTGATCTAATACAGGCCGTAAGGCAGATCATGTGACTCGCTTAAACCGATCACGAAGGGCGGCGTTTCAACCATATAAATTAATTGGAATGCATTAAAAGTAACAAATATTTCTCTAAAATGTAGTGTAATTGCATTAATAAAATTTAAAATAATGATTAGGAGACACTTCAGACAAAATTCCTTGCAAGTTAAGGTGTAATATTATTTTTGGTGTAAAATTACGTTGTTCGTATGTGTAATAGACCTACCTGCCTTTATTTCGATTAAATATTGCGAAATTATTGTACATTCATTTATGCACGATTCAAAAATTTTCAATTGCACCGCACGAATATTTAGATATGTTGAAATTATAGGTTATGTTTACTGTCCCAGTTGCCCCTTTCTGTCTAATTTTAGTGGTCTCCAATACCCTGCCATTCATATGGAAATATTATAGGTTATGTTTACTATATCTTATATTCCTAAATTCGCAATTATACATTATAATTAAGCATAATGGCATGTATGATACTCCGCACATTCAATTTGTCTGTATTTTTATACTACAATTGAGTATTGAATTATTGTATTTATCTACTACCTAAGAGACGAAGTAACAATCGTACGTACACTAATTTCATAAGAGTGGTATGATAAATTTTCTGTCTTTATCAATGAAGGTAGATGTGCTATATTAAAATCACAATATAAATTCTTTTTTATTAAACCTCAAAATAGCTTCCATTCTGAACTTAAAATGTTGATGCGAAAAGATTATGTTAACATGTAAAATTATCATCACATTAAAATAACACAGTTTTGTAATTATTTCTGCAACATATTTTGCAACAAGAAGTAAAGGGAACTTATGGACACAGTACACTAAATAAAACTTAGCTATGATATGCAATAAAGTTATAATATAATAATTCACTGAGCTCCATTCACTGAAATAGAAAACCCGAACATATATTACGGCCTGGTCTAGATCGAAAAGGCATTGACTGTGCCGTATTTCGCATTGCTGCGAAAAGTTGTGTACACTGTGAAATGTTCGTTATCGGTTGTAATAACTGTAAATGACTAAAATACAATAATTTGAGTCATAATATGGGACAAGGAGACGTTTGTTGCACTATAAATTCTAAGAAAAAGAGGTCAGAATTATCCTTCCGAAAGATCCAGAAAGGTGAGTTTATAAAATATAATATATACTTTATGAAAATAATATATAAACCTTATGTATTTCGTATTTCAATAGTGGAAGGAAGGTGTTAATTTTTCAAAAGAACACGATATCAAAAGTACAATACATTTTATCGTCTGCTGGAAACGCGTTCAATGAGGCGATAGTAGCGATCCTTGGCTCAACTATCTATGGATGCATATTTCAACTGTCTATGTTTGCATATTTAGTAAGTATTGAGCTTCGCATCTGTATATACTAAACTGTGATGTAATATCAATCGAGGAGTACAGAACAGTCCGTTCGGACCGCAGTAGCGGACTCAACTCAATCAACTGACGTAGACTACACAATATTGATTTACAGATGGTCAAATTATATTTTATTTCACCCTTATCTTTACTGTGCTACGATAACCTAGGAAAATACGTCACAAATTGCCACACTTAATACGACTAGTAAATTTTCGTCTTCTAGTCACGATCTTTGTTTAAATATTGCAAGTTTTTGTTGAGAAAACAAGTGTACTTACTTACTTACTGGCTTAAGGTATGTATTAACGTTTGAAATGGCGTATTTTTGACTAAAATTTTTCTTTGTAATAGTGTTAGCTGCAAAATCCTAGTACAGATCATTGTACGCATAAACAGGAGTACCTCAGTGAAAGAAATGTCAAAATTGAGTAATTTTTAGAAAATATATGACATTTTGTAGAAATAGAATACATTTTAATTAATTATTTTTTTAAGGAATAAAAAAGTGAAATTGAAGTTTCTGACATATGGTTATGTTAGTCTACTTTCATATGTTGTCTGATAAATATCTTAAAAAGGTAGGTTAAAAAAATGTAGATTTTCCTCCAAAACGTTAATACAAACCTTAAGGAACCCGGAGGTTCATTGCCGCCCTCATATACGCCCGCCATTGGTCCCTATTCAGAGCAAGATTAATCCAGTCTCCACCATCATATCCCATATCAAATCCATTTTAATTTATCTTCCCATCTATGTCTCGGCCTCCCAAAGGTCATTCCGCCTCCCAACTCATTCTACATTTTTCAGGAAAATCTCCCAGATTGAACATGTCCTGCCCATCTGAAACGTCTGGATTTTATGTTCATAATTTGTCAGATAAATATCAATGCGTAAACAGCTCTGTTGTGTTAAAAAATGTTAGGTTTTGTAAAAGTTGTTTTTTACGGTGATGGGTTGTTAGCCCTTCGCCCAACCCCTAATCTGGAGGACCACCCCTTATCGGCTGTCCACGACTGCTTATTCAATACATTCCCAGCTACACTCCATATCTGGAGGCCGTCTCCTCTATCCGCAACCTGAGGACGCGCCATGCCGTGGTGATAGGGACCCACAATACATGGTGTTCCGAAATATATTTAATACAGAGTCAAACATAACAGCTATGTAGGGTAGCGGCAGAGGACCTATGATACGAATACACATACAGTAGAGCGTCTCGTTTAGGCACAGTGAAAACGTAAACAAAGTGCAGGTAACGTGTGGGGGAGGTCGAGCAGTACGATAAACACAAGGGATGCACAAGGTTTTAGTTACAACATTTATGGCGGAACATTAATGGAAATTATAATTTCCAAAAACAGACAAAAACATAACACAAATTGGATAACGTCATCACTAAGCTTAGTATTTCAGCTACGTCTAAGCTGGAATACAGTTGCCTACTCTCATATTGTACCTGACGTCACAGCCCAGGGATACGTCCCGTCTGATACAACATAGAAACGCATCTTACTCACGCTCACTCTAGTTTGTGTTGAAGCCGGAACAGGTCATAGTGAGTGCTTTAAACCAGTGGAATGTAAAAGTCGTATTATTTACTTAACGTAACATTTGTATTTGTGACGAGGTAAAATGCCAAAGACAAAAAGTTCGAAGTATGAAAGGCTGGAGGACTTAATTCAGGAGTTCGGAGCCAATAATTCCTATGTGAATATGGGCAACATTACAATTTGTAAGTTGTGCAAAGTAGACATAACAGTTACAAGAAAACAGTGTATTGAAAGACTTGCAATACAAAAAGGCATAGAAATATGCTTGAACGGAATTCAAAACAAGCAGTACCATCAAACTCTGAGAGAGAGAGAACGATAAGAAATCCATGTTTTGCAGGGATCTGTGTGCCGTGATGGTCACTGCCAATATACTGCTTAATAAATTGAACAATAAACACTTTATAAATTTCTAAAAAGTACACAAAACATATTCCAAGTGAGCCCCAACTCCGTCAGCACTTTGTACCCATACTTTGTGAAGAAAAAATGTTTGTCACGCAGGTAGGCCCTGGCCAACTTCGGGCTGTTGCGCCGTTAGATTATAAAGTCAGTAGTTGCTCTACTTTTATTTGCGACGATTACCTAGTGCCACGAGTTGGTTGCGCCATTTGCGATGGTTGCCCTCTTCTTTTTCTGCCGCGTCGCCGACAGAGCAGAAGTCGGTTTGCTCATTGGACGGATGCTGTCCCCGGTTTAAATCTCTTCAGTGACCTTGTTTGTGGGTGTATTAATTTATTTGTCATTCAACGAAAAGAAACCAAGAAGTAAAGTTCCATTTGTATTTTATTCGTGACTTGAGTCCAAACGACGGAATACTGGCTGTAGTCTTCCGTGTGATCTCGGCAACGTAATTATCTCGTCTAACGCCAGTTTAAAATCGCTCACCGGAGTAAATCACAAACTAAAAGTGCGAAATCTACACTTTATCACTTCGATGGCTTGATGGCCGGGAACTAGTAGAAACTCGATCGCTCAAAATGCCGAGAACTTTACGACGAACGCGATCGGCTGGAAAACCGAGAATGGTATGATATACGCGATCGGTACAAGTGCCGGTAATTTATGAAAGACACTGCGATCGGCTCAAATGCATAGAAGATTCTGGTAAACGTAATCGGCTCAAATGCCGGTAAGATTCTGAGTAAACCATCGGCTCAAATGCCGGTAAGATTCTGATAAACAAATTCAAATGTTTTCTGCAGATCGGCTCACGGCCGGTAGTATTCTGGGGATCTCGATGGTCAAATACTAGATATGGTAACGCGCTCATCAATAAATTGTTTGCAATAAACAACTTCAAGCGCGTTTCTAGACAAGTCCCCGAAGGAACATATTCAGTAAGCCCCACCTCGCGTCACTGGTTTTTGCGATACGCCTGCCATACTTTATGAAGAAAATGTTTGTCACGCAGGTAGGCCCTCGCCAAAACATCCCAAAGAAATAGGCTAAGATGCGCCGTTATGACTTATATCAAAGAAAAAATCTTCCTAGTTGCTCTACTTTTATTTCAGGTTGGATGTACTCTACGGACATGCAGGAAGAACATGTTTGTCTGTCTCTTTCTCTGCTGCATCACCTGGGTGCCACCTACTATATAGACTATTTACCCGCAACTTGAGTCTTTTGGTAGCAGGAATACTATGCTTAGTTATCGTATACATATTTTAACAAACAAGCAATTGTAACGTTGAAATATAACAAATCAAATGTTGCTACTTATACGATATTTTTAAGTAGCATTTTTACGGTCATGAATTTCATTCTCTGTATGACTAATATAATATCATCGTCTTCTGTACTATATCTGAATAAATTGAACATTGAGAAGGGATAATTATGTTTAGGAAATAGTGTTGTTACTTCAGACCATTATACTGTAGTTTTGTTAATTCGGCCACAGAAGACGGTGATATTAAGTTATGTTAGTCATAAAGAAAATGAAATTCATGACCATAAAAAATGCTGCTTGAATGCAACATCACATAAATAGCAAAATTTGATTTTTTAAATTGAATTATTTCAACATTTTAATTGCTTGTTTGTTAAAATATGTGTATGATAAAGTTATGAAATTTGTGTTCTTTTGGCTTGAGTTTTTTTTTTTTTTTTTGGAAAATGTAAATTCAATTAATCTTGTGCATCCCCATGTTTATCGTATACGTTACCTGCACTTTTTTTACGTTTTCACAGTGCCTAAACGAGACGCTCTACTGTATTACATTTTATATGGAGAGCATTTTAAATGAATCTAAGTCAGTCGTGTTATACAATGATGACGTTTTAAGTCCACACTTATTTCCAGCTTTCTTAATAACACGTTAGTCCACGCAGAAGACTTTTTTAAAGTCCTATCTCGAGTCCCCTATGTTACTACAGATACAAGTTGCTTTATGTTCAGATTCATTTCTTCTATATAATTTTCTTCATGCTTGGGATATCTCCTCTCCTGTTGTATTTTCTTTAAATGCAATGAAATCGAGCAAACTCCGCGGATGTACATTAATTGTGCTTCCAGAGAGATCCTTTTATGCATTTTTCATTTTGTTTCTCGTTCCGATATTTCAACATTACTCCTTTGTATTATGTTAAATCTATGTTTTATTTAACGACGCTCGCAACTGCGAGGTTATATCAGCGTCGCCGGATGTGCCGGAATTTTGTCCCGCAGACCACTGTTTATGCATATTCCATTTTCATCGACCTCGTTCAGCTAGTTTTCAATATCCCTATATCCTCCTCTGCATTGTCCTTGTGAATAAATTTATAATGTTAAAAACAGCAGATTATTCGGGAAAAATAATGTTAGCAACTTTATTCAGAAATATTTCAATGACCTGTTCTTCATTAGACCACTTCAATGATTATGCAATTTCCAAATCAATAACATAATTTACATGGACCCTTTGACTCATAGCTTGTTTTATCATATTTTAGTACCGGAATTGTTATTTCAATTTAGTTCTTTTTCTTAATGTTTACTTGCACCAAATTGGTGGCCACCACGTTCACCAGACATCACTCAACTGGACTTCTTCCACTGGACCTATATAAAAGACCGTGCGTTTGCGACTCCAGTAGCCTACAAAATCTTCAACATTTATGAACCAGTATCAGTGACACAATTACAACAGTATCAATGGACAAGTTGGATAGAATGTGGAACGAAATGGAATACAGTCTTGATATTGTTCATGCTACCAATGGTGCATATGTAGAGGTGTATTAGTGTGATACAACAGAAATTCTTTGAGTTTCTCTTTCTTTTAATATACCAGTCTCATTTCATAATTCCGCATACTTTGTTAGCAGTGATTAAATTGTGGGAGGTTTCAAAGAGACACATTGTATACTGATGGTGAGATAAATGCAGTGGGTTGCTTTACGTGGTCCCTAGATGGCTTGGAACAGGGAGAGTAATAACATTGATAATTAGACAGTGGATGCGGGATGACTTATCGTTGAATGTAGGTGCACATTTACTATATGTTACATTTTTTCATTCAGACCATTGGCTCAAGAGGTTTTAAACGTAAACAGACAAGGTCAACATGCTACTGTATCTCCGTACAGTCAGAAGGAAAAGAAAAATAACGTACTCTAGTACATACTTTGCAAGTTCAGTCCTCGTCATCATTGATGCAATTACCAGCGTTGCAGTAAACGACGATATATTCTCGTAAGTTGTCGAAGCTGAATCGTCTTTGCCTATCGCTTAAGCAGTTTTTGAATCGAGAGAATTTCTGAAGAAAAACTCTAAAATGGGGATCACTCAATTTCTTTAGAGGAATATTTGCACTCAGCATCATGTTGCACGTATCGTTTAGACCCGCACAACTAAATGATGATGATGATGATGATGATGAATAATTTCAAGGGAAAAATTGTTCCGGGCCGGGTATAGATCCCGGGACCTCTGGTTGAACGTACCAGCGATCTTACCAACTGAGCTACCCTTGAACTCCACCCGACAACGTCTCAACCTTTCCCTTTATATCCACACAACTCGCGTGGACTGACGAAACGCCAGAGACCCACATCGAGTGCACACAATCTCTGTGTGACGTATATATTATGCAAATCTAGTCTTTCAGGTATAGCTTCCTGTAAAGCAGATTCTGCTTTATAGGGAGCTTTACCTGAAAGACTAGATTTGTATGATGATGATGGTTCCTCAGATTTCATTTCAAGCATTTCCTAGGCGATGTACTGTTGCAATGTTTCTCTATATCCTGAGTTTTTCTGGTTTTTATTTCAATTTTACATACATTACATACGATATTGTCTTCGTTAATACATATTACTGTTATAATTATTAATAATAATATTATTATTATTATTATTATTATTATTATTATTACGTAATTATTTTATTGGTGTTGTGAAGATGAAAAGAATTGTCATTGTATTATATTAATTATGTATTATATTGTCTTGTATTGTAGTATTGTATTTCTTTTAATTGTATTGTATTAATTATGTTATATTTATAGCATTGTAGTAATTTTCTATCATACTGGTTGAGTGAAGGAGAATGCCGAATGGCCTTAACTCTGCCAGTTAAAATAAACATTATTATTATTATTATTATTATTATTATTATTATTATCAAATGTCACTCTCATACTTCTTAATTGCATTTCGTATCTCTAAGCGAATTTAACGTTTTGACTTCGATATTATGAATGGATCAGCACAACATATTCAACTCGTACTAAATACTTGAGCAGGATAACACAACTGCACACATTGTGTTGCAATGTTACTGGAACGGACCGGTTCCTTCATTCCATATGCTGCTGTACTCGCCAGGTACACAAAAGACGGACGACGCGGCACGTGCCATATACACCGATACGAAACAACTTCACTTTTCCTTAAGTCATCCCGCATCCACTGTCTGTTGATGATTATGGTGATTGTAGTGCTGACAATTTGCTTACCATCTTCGTGTCTACTATAGAAATATCAAGTTTTCACTTCTCATCCTAGTCTTCTCAATTCATGTTTATTTCAAACCTGAAAACTCAAGAATTAATTGTCTGTCGTTATCGCGGTAGAAATTGGATGCTTTTGCTCTAAAGCAAACACGTCACCAGCATGAGTGTGTTGCTACCCCGGAGTGGAGTTCGTTATTAAGTCAGAAACACGATGGCACTCTCTTCCGAGTGTAAATAAACTCCTACGTGATTTTCGAGTAATATAAATTGTTATTGGTACACATATGCAGTTGTAGTTCAGGACACAGAAACGTCTTTGATATGCATGCTTTAGGCTTGCTCCGGACTAATGGTGGGCGTTTCTTTTTAAATGTCATGCCTTTCTGCAATATTTTGATTTTTATTAAAATATTTGTTCATATCAATTATTGAAATCTGTGGCACATAATTATCACTGTATTTTTATTATTTTGTTATTGACAGGGTCGAATTTTAATTATCGCTACACTCAAATTATTTCAATTTTATTGTAAAAAAAAAGTGTGTATAATTCTTATAGCCTACTAATGTAATCTTATGATCAACTACAAGGTGAAGCAAAATGTATGGTACATATAGGCCTACATAATACAATGTTACTATAAATGATCTTTCCGATTACAAACTTGAATAACTATCGTTAGGAGACATTTAGAAACATGATATTGTATGAATTGAAAGAGAAACTCAAATATTTTTGTTATGTTAGTGAACCTGTCGCATATTTATAAATTTCGTTGCTAGGAGACGATATAACAGAAAAATGATTGCAAACGAAGACAGGAGGGCATTTTGTGTGATAGATTTTCACATATCCCTGTCTGTTGTCACTGTATAACGCAATTTTAGAAGAAAATTTGATGTTAATCGACCCAGTGGGCCCAATATGCGTAAGTGGTACGCTGACTTCAAAACGAGGGGATGCATCTGAAAGCGGAAGTCTACCGGTCGTTCATCAGTAAGAGAGGCAAATTTGGAGCGTGTGAGAGAGAGAGATGTCGGAAACTAACTGAATACACGAATTCCAAGGAGATGGATTGGACGTGCTGACCATGAAGATTTAGAATTTTGTATTGGCCTCCACGTTCCCCCGACCTCACCCCTTGTGATTTTTTTCAATGGGGTGTTATAAAACAACAAGTGTATCAGCCACTATTACCACCTACCATTGAGGATCTTCGTGACCGCACCACAGAGGCCATTGCACTGGTGGATGGTCCAATGCTACAACGTGTATGGCAGGAAATTGACTACAGACTTGATGTGTGTCGTGTGACACAAGGAGCTCACATTGAGCACATGTGACTTACTTACGGTTGTGAACCAAATGTTTCTCTTCCATTTTGATGTTTTCCAGTGAAAAATTTTAAAATTATTGTAGTTTCTGTTTCTGTTCATACCAATTTCATGTTTTCTAATTTTTGCTGATTTAAGAGTAGCACATGTAATTTAACCGAATGGTTAACAAAAAATATTTGCGTTTCTCTTACCAGTGATACCAATATCATGTTTCTAAGTGTCTCCTAACGATAGTTATTCAAGTTTGTAATCGGAAAGATCATTTATAGTAACACTGTACAGTAGGGGAACATGGGGCTGGACGGTGTAGTTAATGTTCGAATGCTTTTATTTGGTATCAAATAATGTAAATGTATGGGTTTTAAGACATATATGCTTCTATTACACTGTAAACAAGTAAAAAAATATGCACTCCGAGTGAAATCCGGTCATTATGACCTTAAAATAAATTAGTTTTTCAAAATGTGCGTTTTGCCCCGTTCTGCTCCACGTATGGGGCAAAATGGGGTATCTATTTTTTGTAATAATTAAGTGGCAAATGTGACAAAAATTATATACTGAAAGTGTGAATACTACAACATTTTACAAGTTTACTTGAGAAAAAGTCATTCGCAAAATACGCAAATGTGCGTGGAATCCTCGTCTTCACTCCTGTGCAACAATTGTGAGCCCATTTCAGACATGATACGCATCTAATTCAACCTTCTTCTGACAAACAACAGAACGAACAACCCATTACAGGAGGTGAAATTTAATTAAATATGACGTGGGGCAGGACGTACTGCCCTGTTTTGCCCCAACCCGTTTAGCCCCACAGTCACAATTTCTAAGTTATGAGGTATTGGCAGGAAAAATATCGCACGAAATTTAAGAAAGTTTCGGAATTAAAAGCCAGGTAAGCACTCTATAATATGACATTAAAATAGATTATCAAATAAATCTCATTTCTACTTACGTGTGACAAGAGAACACTTTAAAGTTGCAAATGAATGATACAATATGATGCAGGAACCGACTAACATACAACAGATGCAAGGAATGGCAGTAAGTGTTGTGTGATGATATATTTACATGAGTTGACGAAGTTCTAAAAAAAAAAAAAAAAAAATCGGTAAATTTCACTACTTGTTGAGAAGATAGAGGCAATACCCCGTCCTGCCCCGTATTCCCCTACATAGCAACAGCGGCTTTGGAATTGTTTGTATATTTCAGTAGGTTGACCCAGCGAAAAGAGATTATCTAGAACTGACATTGAACAAATTTTTCTGTCGTGTTTTTCTGTGTTCCTTCGCTTCGTCGGCGTTTAGTTCCACTTTCAAACATTAGAATAGAGGTTAGTGTATTAGTGTAAACAAGGATACGCTACAGTTCCCCGATAATAATTGAATATAAGAGTTCAGACACAGAATCCAAACGTTGGACATGCTTGTAACAGACATATTAAAACCTTGTATTAATTCGACAGTGTTTTCAATCAATTGATTAAAAAATTTTACATACAAAGACAATATAATTATTACAGTATTAAAACACACATTGAAAGTCATGTTTGAAACATACATACATGTTTCAGGACGTGCAGTCCTATCTTCAGTGGTCATTTGTAAGGAGAATAATCTCTTGATATAATGTTACTAAAAATTACAATGTTGAAACTGAAGTTTAATAACGCGTTTAAAATTGAAAACGGCCATAGTGCAGAATGAATACTTACGACTAATCAGCTGGTGTTCGCCGAGATGCGACTCCGGTGTGGGTAGGAGACTGAATGCGGCGTGTGTTAAGACTAAGCTGGTCAAATTGAAAAGCGATACACAGATCAAAGAGAATGTTATTGTCAATTGAAGATTTATCATTTAAATTATTTTTATTTGTGATTTTGTCTTTATAAATCTCTATGGATTCTAGAATGTTTAATGTTTGACCTTTACTTTTTTACATGCAAAATACTCATATCGGATTCTGTATTCGTAAAGAAATGTTGGTTGTCATAAATGTGTTCATTGAACGCTGATTGATCCCTATTACTGTTTGAAATTGGTCTATGTTCTAAGTTATATCTTGTAACAAATGTTATGCCAGTTTGACCTATATATGTGGCTTCGCGACGAGGAAATTGACATTTTAATTTATAACGCCGGAAGTGTTGATTTTATTCGTTGAACAATACAATCTCCATCAGTAGAAAGAGAAAGAGCAATCTTTTCATGTGGAAATTCTTCATAAATTAAAAATAATTAATTTGTTGGTAACACTACGAGGAAAATCCTGTTTGTAAGAAGATGTACAGAGACATAATTTTATTTTTACTAACATTTTTAATATTAACCTGGCTATACTTTAGGATTAATTATTGAGACCCGAAAACACCGTTTGCTACCTCCTTCCACGACTGGACTTCGATGATACTGGCGTAAAATACAAACAAATCACTTTACTAGGTATAGGAGGGAAAAAAATTAGTTCATCCATTTACGTAAAGTAGGAAATATCGCGATTCTGAGTGTGATAATTTTCATTAGGTTTTGTTTAATCAAAATAAGTACAGTATTAACAATAAGTGTTTTTATTCACGAAATGAGTCATTCATGCGGACGTATTCAGTATGCAATGTATATTATACTACCTACAGCACATTAGCGTAAGATATTGAGAATGAAGTTAAAATGAAAAATAATCATAATATGGATATTTAAACATATTTTTTAAAATGGTGGCCGTTCATTTCGATACAGGCTTCAGTTCTTTTGTGCTTATTATCGCACTATAGACTATTGCATCTAATTCCAATTGCTATTTTCGTCCTCCTACTAGTAACTCATGTTGAAATAATTCTGTACCTACTCTATAAAAGAGTACCTTACGTACTGTAAATTCAGTCTTCACTTCTGCCCGACCCGCACAGAGAAAATTACTCAGACATGCTATCTACTGTCCGTCCAAGTGGTTATGTCGCAGGATCGTAGAAAGGAAGAGAATCACGTGATAGTTAATTACTTAATGAGACCCGTTTATTTAAGTTATTTTAAACAGTTGCATAATATTACGTATACGTCCAATTAAATCCTTACAGAAATTAATGTTTTCAGAAAAGAGCTAAGGAAGCCCAGCCACTAGTTTTCACATTGGAGCAAGCAGAAGCAGGTGGAGGAAATCGAGATGCGACGTAGGCAAACGGACGACAGTTCCTGTGAGAAAATATGATTCCATAATAGAAGTTTTCGCCACTGGAAAACGCGAACATATTTCTGAAACGTACTATAATCGCTAACTCAGTACTGCGGCCTTGGTTCTGTGTGGAGGACAGTTGGATCTTCGTTAGTAGAAGGGGTGGGAGTGAAGTACATTCAAAAACTCAGCTACAATAAAAGTTGAAGTAAAAATAAAATGATGTCCCTGTATATGTTACAATAGTTTGCTTCAATATGCAAGTGAATTCAAGATGGTTATTTTGTTATTAACCTGAATTTAACATGCTCTGAACGTAATGCAAGTTTCCTGGTCACAATATACAGAGTGTCCACATGAAACCTTTACAAGTTCAGGTGTAAATAACAAATTATTGATACACGGTATCTGGATGCGAATTTTAGTGTGTTAATTAAAAAAGTGTCAATGTTTTTATGGGAATTTTGTTGGATTGTTGAAATGAGTTTTTTGGTTGCAGGAATGAATTTTGTTCAAATCTGAAATCTGACACTGAAGGAAATATGGAAACCTCAAGAGATGGCACAGTGTGTATCCTGTTTTAACGAGACACGATCAAATACATAGGTGCAACATTGCATTCTGACCCAATATAGGTAAGAACCTCCATGACGGAAAACAATTGGGGAATATCACCGAAAATAAATAGGACTGGAGCGTTCTGCGGTAAAAGGGCACTGAGCGGCAAAGCACAAATTTTGGAGGTTATTTAACGTGTGCAAGGAGCATTTGTCCACGAAGGAATCCTTCATCTGGATCAATTCTAGCCAGCATGTCGACAACAAGTGCTGTGCTGCGTGGAAGATTATCTGACTGAAGAGCTTGCACTAGCTGAACTTTGGATGCGTACAGCCTCAGATTCTTGTGGAGGACTTTATGGACATTTGAATGCGGCAAGTTCAATTTCCTGGAGACACTGCGAATGGATTTTGATCAAGTCTCGATAAATCAGGATACACATTGTGCCATCTTCTGAAGTATTTACAGCTCTTTCAACGTCAGATTTCAGATTTCACCAAAATTCACATCTGCAAACAAAACACGCATTTTAGCAATCCAACAAAAATCCCATAAGAACATTGAGAGATTTTTATTAACATGCTGAAAATCGCATCAAGGTATCGCGCCTCAGTAATTTGTTATTTACATCTGAATGTGTAAAGCAGTGATGTCAAAGCAAGCGCATTTTTCTGACCTTGACGTCGTGCGCGGGCATCAAGCGCAAAGTATAGAAAGAAGAAGGGTTGTGTATATGAATAAGCAGCCTGATAGATTAAGAAAACAATAGTGCACAAACTTCAAACGGAACGTGAAATTTTATGTAGTTGTTTTTAGGCCTATATGGCGTCTTTCTGTTTGGTATTATCTATATTTTCTGTAAAACAGAATTACTAATACCAATTTCTTAATATTGTAGTTGTATTTTAAATGTTAATAACAGAATAAAGAGATAAGAAGAAATATGCACATAAATTCCATAGCAGTACAACTATACTGTACTAAATGGATGAAACATATCATTCATAAAGATAGTGATAAGCCAAAAAAAGAGACTGAGTATGACATAATAAGTTGGAATTGATATTGATGAAACCTTTAGCCTTATAAAAGTAATCAATAAACTAATCAAAACAATATTACAGTACAAAATAAAGTTACCTATGTGCTGTATATGTTTTAATTGTAACTAATATTCCATAACAAAACTTTCATCGCATTATGCATTTAAGTCGATATTGGTGAGCAACTTCCTGTTATCAGAATATTAAATTATTTTCTCGAAATGTGCTGAAGCTATACAACACATAGGCATGTATCTTTTGCTTATAATGTAACAGTAGTTGCTTTGTTAATTCATTTCCTTACAAACAATTTCCATGAAAATATTTTCAAAATTTTCAATACACTACCTTCAGTAATACGCATTTATGGTATATTAGATTTACGAAAACATTCTGTAAGGCTACTAAATAAATAGGTCTATATCTGAAAATTTACCTTTTCTATAAAAAAAAGTTGAGAAAATATTTCTTTTGAACAAAAAAATCAAACTTGTGAAAAATGAACATTAAAATTAAAACTTACATTCTTATCATACACTGATACTTCTCAGACAAATCTAAAAATTAACATGGATACAGTTTTAATAAATTCTCTTCCCTTTATCCATTGAATCAGTGCTGGTCATCCCTGTATATAGCTCGACCAAGCGGCATATACTACCTCTTTCGTCTGTCTCTTTCCTTTCCGCTGTAAAGCACTCAGGCTCTCCTGAGCTCTAAAGCGGGCGCTTGCTCCTATGGGCACCAATTGACATGCCTGTCGTAAAGGTTTCATGTGGACACCCTGTATTATACCTGTGAATTCACCCGCCAGAATACGAAGAGAAATTTTAATTTTAGAATGCCAAAACAATGATATCACCATCGATAGAAGGCAAAAGCAACATAACTCTATTTGAAAATTCTTCATACATAAAAAGTGATTAATTTATAGGTCAGGACAATGTCCTCTTTACAACGAAATGTATTAGATATAATCGCCTCTTTCAGTATGCAAGTGAATTCAACATGGCTACTGTGTTATTAAACTGAATTGAGCACGTCCTCAATGTAATACACATAGCCAGGTCATATGTCACATCTGTGAATTCATCCGTCAGAACACACAGAGCTTAATTATTGTGTAGACATAAATGTAAAGCTCTTGTCTCTATTTTTTTTGTTTACTTTTTGTGAATTGCAAATATGAAAGGCATATTGGTGGACATACTGAGGAAGTCATTTACGTAACGCAAAAACGAAGAGTCGCACTGTTTTATAAGTCGCTGTACCTGGTTCTGACAGTTGTGTATACGCTGTTATTATTTTAATGTTCACAATAGCTGGCTCGACTCGGTGCACCGCATGTCCATTGATGCGTACCTAGCAACGATCGTCGCCCCAGGCCTTTTTATTTCGCGGTTCACGTGATACACCGCAGAACGCGCTCTATGCAGCTATTGCCCAAGCCCGAGTCAATATCTTTGATGGTGGCAGAGCAATTACGTTTCATCCTATTTTGTCCCTGTATCAATATTGCGTCAGCCTGTAAACAGCACATACTTTCAGCCGTGATTCTTCCAAACAAAACATACTCAAATACAGGCCAGTTACTTTATGGTGACAGCTCTGGTCTGGCGACGCAGTGGTTTGGGCGAGTTCACTGTTTGTTCGAAGGGGTGTTCCTTGTAGGCCCAATTGTATAAAACTCCCTGACTAAAGGTCAACTTTGATCGTAGATCGAAAAGTGAACCGAGTTCAGACACTTCTTCTATTGTACAGGGACATCATTTTATTTTTACTAACATTTTTAACATTAACCTGTCTTTACCTTTAGAGAACCGGAAACACCGCTTGCTCCCCCCTCCAAGAATGGAGTTCGATGATACTGGCGTAAAACACAAATGACTCTACTAGGTATAGGATGGAAGTAAAGTAGTTCATCCATTTACGTAAACTAGGAAATATCGCGATTTTGAGTTTGATAATTTTCATTAGGTTTTTCTTTAATCAAAGTACAGTACTGTATTAAGAATGAGTGTTTTTACTCACGACCTGAGTTATCCATGCGAACGTATTCATTATGCAGTGTAGGCGTATATTATACTGTTCTCAGCACATTAGCGTACAATATAGAGAATGACGTTCAATCAAAAAATAATCGTAATATGGATATTTAAACACATTTTTGAAAATGGTGGCCGTTCATTTCGATACAGGCTTCAGTTCTTTTGTGCATATTATCGCACTATAGACTATTGTATCTAATTCCAATTGCCAGTTTCGTCCTTCGTACTAGTAACTCATGTTGAAATAATTCTGTATCTACTCTATAAAAGAGTACCTTACGTACTGTAAATTCAATCTTCACTTCTGCCCGACCCGAAAATATAAAATTACTCAGACATGCTATCTACTGTCCGTCCAAGTGGTTATGCCGCAGGATCGTAGAAGGGGAGAAAACACGTGACAGTTTATTACTTAACGAAGCCCTTTTATTTAAGTTTTTTTAAACAGTTGTATAATATTACGTAAATGTCCACTTTCTAACAGAAATTAATGTTTTCAGAAAAGAGCTGGCACAGCCCAGCTTTTACAGAGGGGCGTGCGGAAGCAGGTGGGGGAAATCGGGATGCGACGTAGGCAAACGAACAGTACCTGTGCGAAAATATGATTCACTATTGAAAGCTCTTTCGTCACTGGAAAACGCGAATATATTTCTGGAACGTACTATACTCACTAACTCAGTGCTGTTTACTATATGCAGACTTGATTCTGTCTGGAGGACAGTTGGAACTTCATTAGTAGAAGGGGTGGGAGTGAAGTACATTCAAAAACTCAGGTACAATAAAAATTGAAGTAAAAATAAAATGATGTCCCTGTACATCAGGCAAATTCCTTAGAAAGAATCCAGTACAGGACATTATGTGTCTTTCACCCGTTAAATTTTGTTGCCTTGTTAACAGGTTTCGGCTGCTATTCGCCATCATCAGAACTGGTTGTTGCTCGTCTTGGCGCCTATTGTTTTGTTTCCTGTGGGGGTGTGTTTGTGTAGTGTAATGTGGAGTCAAAGTTTGTGTGTGTTCTGAAATGGAGTGAGTTGTGTGTTGAGAATTTCATTTGGATGTATTTGGTTTGTATATTTCGTATTGTTCTAGTGTGTTTAGTTTCTGGCTTGTTAGTTCGATGTTTAGAATTTCCATGTTTGTGTTGATGTCTCTGTATGTGTGGTTAGCATTTGTGATTTGTTCTGCATATGTGGACATTTTTGTAATTTTGTTATGGCTGTGATGTGTTCTTTGTAACGTGTTTGAAATGATCTGCCTGTTTGTCCTACGTAGAAGTTGTTGCAGGTGTTACATTTGAGTTTGTATACGCTTGTGTGGTTGTATTTGTTTGTACACGGAAATTCTACACATCCAATCAAAAAGCCAGAAACTAGGCACACTGGAACAATACGAAATATACAAACACACAAAAACACATCCAAATGAAATTCTCAATACACAACTCAATTTCAGAACACACACACACTCTTTGACTCCACATTACACTACACGAACACATCTCCACAGGAAACAAAACAAATTGCGCCAAGATCAGCAACAACCAGTTCTGATGATGGCCAATAGCAGGCCGAAACATGTTAACGAGGTAATATAAAATTTAACACGAAAAGACACATAATACCTTTTCCGAAGTGATATAGTATTAAAAGTTGTGTAATCAAGATGTATAATAACAGCTAAATTTGTTATAGGTAAAAGAAGAGACTTTTGATACGATAAAAGAACTTAAATGGGAAACATTGGAAAACTAATGTAGAATAACTGTAATAACATCATTGTACAGAGCACATCTAGGTCAAAAAGCATTGATAGACATAACGGTACCGTTAGAGAAGCCAACGTACTATGGTAGGAACAATCATGAGTTTAAAATCAAATGTAGGAAACAGAAAAAGGATGTACAGTAGAAGCTCTTAAGTTAGACAGAAATCAAGTCCGACATCCTATAGTTCGACTGCTTACGCAGGAGAATTAAACATGCTCTAAAGGCTGGTTCACAATAAACCGGAAACGAGAATCGGAACGAAAACGAAAATGGTAAAATTGTTAAAATGTGTACATTTAAATGTCAGCATTCACAATTAACGAAAAGTTTCCCGGAGCTCGGGATCGGGAACGGAGAGTTGGCCAAGTTTCAACTTCGGCGTTCAATTTTCCGATCACAGCCCACTAGATTCATTCTATTGCCATCTAAAAGCTATTTTGTCGTCGTATAATTTGTAGCAAGAAGACCGTGACATAACCGATGCATTATTTTGTTTCTATGCTCTGGATCATGGAGCAAGTTTTATTTGATGAGATTCTAATATTGAGTTTACCATAAGCGGCGCGCCTTTCTATAAAGATGAGAAAATGAAGGAGAATGCGTGCATTTCAATAGGTGCATCTGTGAACACGGATCGTAAGTGAACCATATTTTATTATTGTATTGGTTGTATTACACACTACATATTCATGCTTCAATTCAATAACTACAGTTGTCTTCATTTTTGCTCTGTTACAAATGTTTCTTCTCTGATTATTTTACGTTATGGTAGACTTAAAATAGGTTGTGATAATAAAGATGCATGGGCATATTTATAGTACCGTACCTATGAAATGTCTCAGTTGAAATTTCAAAGTTGTTTAACCTGTGTTTATGTTGGCTGCCTTGTACTCATGAGAGAACGCCATTGGTCAATTATATAAAAATAGCATCAGAATGCGTAATATCGACTTTTATATCGTTATTGACATGCATATCGATATGCATAGTCGTCTACGTTCTCGGTTTATTGTGAATCAAAAATTTTCATATTCACGTCCTCTGCTTCTTGTTTTCATTCTGGTTCTCGTTCCCGGTTTATTGTGAACCAGTCTTAAGAAATGGGTTTGACATTTAAATGGGAATTGGTTGTGTCTTGCAGTGATACTTGTGTTAAAGGAAAACAGAATATTTTATTGATTAGGACATCCATATTTAATCACTGATTTTAAATTAATGAACTCTTCTTTTTCTATTTGCGATTTGTACCGTTTGTGTGACGGAACTGTCGAAACCCACTGTTCAAAAATAGTCACGGGGCGGGCAGGGAATGCAAATTACAGTACTGTATTCGTTGGTGGATAACCAATAAGAATGTGTATTCATTTCACCTGCCAAACCCACTACACATATTGTACTGAACTTTCAATTCTGTTCATTAGAACTTAGGAGAATTCACTGCAGGTAAATTCTCATTTTTAAATCGAACTATAAATGATTGGAATTATATACCTGCAGCGATATTTGAGGACTACCCTTCCTTAAGGAGACTAAAAATAAATAAAAATGTTTTCTATAAAGTATAAATTAAGAAAAGAGAGACGTTACATTACTTAAGGTGACATGTATTTACCTAGCCTGACGAGTTAGGCCTATTCCCACATGGTTTGAATTGTAACTTATTTAAAAAAATATCTTGTAGGGTATTAGACTACATATGTTTAGTTTAATGTAGTTCTGTTTATAAGTATGGATGCTGGGTGTAATTGTTATTAATTGTGTCTTATTTAAATTGTTGTGTCAGTGAAGCGTGGTGAGTCAGCGAAGTTATGGTTTACAGTGCAGTGAATAGTTCCAATCAGTGATAATTTATAGTGTGTTCAATAATGTCATGAAATGTGTAATATAGTGTCAGTGAATTGTGTCATAGTGCCAGTGCCGTGAGTGAGATGTTATCAGTATTCATGTGAAACTTACGTAGAGGCTATGCATATGTGAGTTGTAATAGGAAATTAGGTTCCCTTATTAATTAGGCTATTTTATGTATGTATGTATGTATGTATGTATGTATGTATGTATGTATGTATGTATGTATGTATGTATGTATGTATGTATGTATGTATGTATGTATTATTATTATTATTATTATTATTATTTATGTAATTATTGTGTATTATTTGTAATGTGTATTGTAATTGTATTGTGCATTATTTTTATTCTTTGTAATTAAGTTATCACAGTCACCGGGAGTTTGCTCACATAGTGTTCTGCCCAAAGGCATGTCTATCACTGCAAATCCAGCACTCTCCAGTCTTTCCTATTTTGTGCCTTCTCATATGATCAATATATCTTAATGTAGTCTATCATCTCATATATTTTTCTGCTCCGAATTCTTCTCCCGTTCACCATTCCTTCCAGTGCATCCTTCAGAAAGCAGTTTCTTCTCCAGCAGTGACCCAGCCAATTCCTTTTCCTCTTCCTGATCATTTTCACCATCAGTCTTTCTTCACCCACTCTTTCCAACACAGCTTCAATATTCTTATTCTCTCTGTCCATTTCACACGTTCCATCCTACTCCATATCCTAGTCAAATGTTTCTCTTCACGTCGTCGTAATGTCCATGTTTAAGCTCCATACAATGCTACACTCCACACAAAGCACTTCACTAGTCTCTTCCTTAGTTCTTTCTCCAGAAGTCAGCAGAAGATGCTCGTTTTTCTATTACAAGCTTCCTTTGCCTTTGCTATTCTCCTTTTAACTTCCTGGCAGCAGCTCATGTTACTCCTTATAGTACATCCCAAGTATTTAAAGCTGTCCACTTGCTCTACTGCCTCATTATAATTCGCAAATTTACCTTATTTACTTTTCTTCCTATGACCGTGGTCTTAGTCTTGTTGGCATTTATCTTCATTCCATACTGCTCACAGATGTTATTTAGCTCTAGTAGCATATGCCTTAATATCATCTCCTCTTCTGTTAACAACGCCATATCATCAGCAAATCTGATAATTTATTCTTCTTCCTCCTATTATCACACCTCCCATGTTATGAGAACAGTTTTTACTAAATTCTTTAAGTAGTTGTTTAACGTGTAAGTGATAAATGTCATCCTTGTCGTACCCTCTCTCTATATCACTTCCTCTGACATTTCTTGTCCTATCCTGACTTTGACTCGTTTCAAATAAAGTTTAATGAAAAGCCCTTCTCTGTCTCCAATCCACTCCACTTTTATTCATGACCCCTATCAGTTTATTCCGATCCACTTGTCAAACGCCTTTTCTAAGTCCATAAATATCAGAAAATTAATGTAATTGTGATATATTTCACCCATTTTGAGCCTTGCGTACACTACTTTTAACACTTGAATATAATTAATTGATTAACTAGCGGACTTACTCGTGTTAATTATGTACATATATAATCCCTTTTCCTTTTCCTTTTACTTACATAATTAACACGAGTAAGTTCGCTAGTTAATCAATTAATTAATTATATTTTTAAGTGTTAGAAGTAGTGTATGCAAGATTCAAAATGGATTATCAAGAACTCTCTACAAGTCAACTAGTACACAAATACAGATCAGCGCACATCAAGACTATCAAAGCCTCACACAACATCCGATTCAATCACATATGTTTAAATCAGCAGATCACATCAAAATACGCACAAATACACATAAAAACACATCACACATAGCTCAAAAACTAAAACCCAAGCACAGAAACTACACATCCAGAACAATATCAAACACCTACATTACATACTAAATTCAGCTTGTTTTGCTATTAGAACTATGCAAAAGATAGTAAATATCAATACCTTAAAAACAATATACTTTGCATACTTCCATTCGGTATTGAGTTTTGGAATAATATTCTGGGAAATTCCTCAGTATATTTGTATTACAAAAAGAGTGATTAGAATAATAGTAGGTGCCAAATCTAGGAATCTTGTAGGACTATTTTCAAAAACTACAAATAACACCCATGGCTTGTCAGTACATCTTTTCATTAATAGTATTCCTCGTATGTAATCGTGTAAACTTTGTAACTAATTCAACAGTTCATAGCATAAATACACGTCAAAAAATGACTTTCATACTACATCGGCAAGTCTATCATGCTATCAAAAAGGAGTGCGTTATATGGCAGTAAAAATTTTTAATAGCCTCCTATCGATATAAAAAAATGAAACTCAAAACATAAGATTATTTAGGGCCAAATTAAAGAAGTACCTAATTTCTCACGCCTTCTATTCTGTAGGTGAATTCATGACATTCAAAAACACTAAATGAAATTGATACTAAAACTATGTGTTGTACTAGAAGACTATATTGTAAATCTCGTCTGTATATATATTACATCTAGACTGTGACTATAAATTAAGACTTTAAATAGTATTAAGTTTTTTGACTTGTTCCATATTCTAGCTGTAAAGCAATGTATGAATACCATGGAATGTTAATACAATACAATACATGAAAAACAAACATAATACAAACGCATACAAAAACATATCTACATCTAGTACACATCACTCACCATACAGAACTTGAATAAATCATTACACACACCAACGAAATAATATCGAACATCAGCCACAAAATAAAGAAACGACACAATACCAAGATAGCAAAACTAAAAACACAAAAACAAAAACACACAACTCAGAACACTAATTCCAGCCAAAAATACACAACACAACAAACATAACCTTCAACCGCAACGAAACCATTCTACTGGAGAAAGGATTAAAACATAATATACCACACAACAACACAGGACCAAAACAAAAAAACACAGACAATCATCAATACGGAAACAGGAATACAAAACACAAAAACAGAACACCAAGTATACATCAGACAAGACATCATTAAGACACATAAGCAAAATACACGAACCCAACACAAACAAAAGAGAACAGACAACAATAAAAACACTAAAAGCAAAACAACAACAACATAACCTCATTTTCACCAAAGCAGACAAAGGCAATTGCACAGTGATACTACACAAACAAGACTTACACAACAAAATAGAAACATACTTTAAACAAAACAATATCACAGAACTCGAGAAAATCCCACCACACAATACCACAACACAGTAAAAACACAATCAACAAAAGCAAACACGTAATACCACACAACATGAAACACCAACTCAAACCAATCAAACCAGCAGCACCTAAACTCAATGCACTACCCACAATACACAAAGAAAACATACCTATCAGACCCTAATCAACTACAGACAGGCACCAGCACACAAACTAGCCACACACATGGACAAAATCATCAGAAACAGCATAAAATTCAGAGAACAGACAATAATAAAAATAATAAAGAACACTATAAACCTCGTCAACAAAACAAGACAACAACACATACCACACAGTGCAACACTAGCATCATTCGATATCACTAACTTATACACTAATATACCATTACAGGACACATTACAGATACTAAAACAAATACCAATAGACAACAACACACCACAAGAATACATCGAAGAAATCATCGAAATCAGAGAAATCATAACAAAGCAAAACTATTTCACACACAACAACAAATACTACACCCAAACAGAAGGTTTGCCAATGGGATCACCCATATCCAGCATACTAGCAGAGATATTTTTACACAACATAGAACAAACATGCATATTCAACAATGAACACAACAAATATGCAGACAACATAATATATTGGTACAGATACGTAGACGACATACTCATACTATACAAAGGAAACAAACGACAAATACACAAACTACACCAATATATAAACAAATTACACCCAAAACTTCAATACACACTAGACCTTGAAAACAACAATTCCATAAATTACCTAGACTTCACCATAACAAAAAATTGACAACAAACACACCTACAAAATATATAGAAAACCACCCACCACCACCACCACCACACACATACACAACACATCTAACCACCCCATACAACACAAACATGCTGCATTCAGGACAATGGTACACAGATTACTCAACATACCCATGAGCCAACAACACTACAATGAAGAAGTGAACACAATCAAATACACAGTACAAGAAAACGGATACAATCCAAACATAATAGACAACATCACAAGAAAAACAAAACAAAAACTTAACAAACACAAAAACACACAAAACACAACACAAACACAAGAACACAAGAAATACATCACACTAACTTATGAAAACAAAAGCACACATATGATCGCATCTTCATGCATAAAGCAGAAATACAACATAACATACAGAACAGAAAACACACTACAAAGACATCTCAACACACAAACAACACAAACAAATAAATACGACCACAGGCGTATACGAACTCACATGTAATAGTTGCGATAATTTCTACATAGTACAGGCAGGCAGATCATTCCAAACACGCTACAAAGAAAACATTAAAGCAATAACCAGAGTACACAATACATCTACATACGCCGATAACATAACCAATGCTAACCATACATACAATAACATAAATGCGGACATGGAAATCCTACATATACAACCCAAGAACCAAAAACTCAACACACTAGAACAATACGAAATAGTCACTAAAACACACCCCGATCAAATTCTCAACACACAGATCAATATCAGTACACACATTATTTGACTCCACTCTTCAACACCTTTCAACAATCAAACACACCCACATAACAGGCAGAGAAGTTCGAGATGACGCCGAGATCTAGTAGGCTCTGAGGATGGTGCGTGAAGCACTGAAACAGCTGTAAGCCGCACAAACTTACATAATTAACACGAGTAAGTCCGCTAGTTAATCAATTAATTAATTGTGACATATTCTTTGGAACAAATGCATGGATATAAACATTGAGAAATGATGACACTTCTTCTGCGCCTTTTTTCCCTCTCCTCATGATACACAAAGAAATTAGTTTTCTCCTGTCTTCAAATTGTGAATGGAAAACACATCAACGGTTAATTTCCCCAAATTGAAGAATCTTGAACTGGTATAAATGACAATTTATTATAATAGATTTTGTATTAAGTCAAACACTAAAGCCATAGTGTCTTCATTGCTAACACCATTTCCCCTCCTCTGTTTCAAAGCACTATAAAATTTCTTACTTCTCCTGTTATTCTCTTATGTGGAAATGCAGAAAAATACTTATGTCAGTGACTTAGGAGCCTTTCTGCAGTGAAGGTGTTTTCAAATAGTATTTGTCACAAAAAATCGATGGCATCAGTACTTTTCAAAAATTCTGTTTTACAATTATTTTATTTTATTTACAATTTACATACGAATTGAATACATATGAATAGATACCCGAAATGAGCATATGCTCGTGCTCGGGTACAGTCCAGAAGTCTACATAAATTTTACAGGGTTCAAATAATAATGCTGATGATATATATAATAGTAATAATAATATTAATAATAATTAGAATAATCATGACAGAAATAATACAAAGATTGTAATACAAAATAATTCATTAATAATAATAATAATAATAATAATAACAGTGATAAAACAAAAATATTTACAATAATAAAATAAATAATAAGACGGATAAAATAAAATATAAAATCACTAGCGAGAGGTAACACAACTTAAATAAGCATATAATAACATTCTATTCAGAAAGTTTGTGTGTCTACAGTAGAGCATGGATTCCGAAATTCGTCAAATCTAGGTTTCCTACAAAAATGCCTTAGGTGCCTATCTGCAATGAAATATTCAACTAACGATTTATGAGACCAAATTGAAAATCGTTCTCTCCTAGGTATATTGGTACCTATACTCTGCTCTTATGAAAGTGAATCTTTAACGTACCATAGAATTAAGAGTGTTTAGGAAAAACACTTCTGTATCCTGAGCTTTAAGATTTTGAATATTTTTTTAAATAATCCTGTTCGGATAAATATTGAATCATAAATCAATATTCAGTGTGTCTTCTCGAGTATACTCTTCCATTTTCAGGCGAAGGAAAAATAGAATAGCTTTCTTCCAGCAAGAGTCTAATCACATCACGGCAAGTTCTACAGAACGGATTCAGGGCGTCTACTCACTTTTGAATATGATGGTGTGACGTAATTTTGTGACGTGCTGAATGAGTCAGAAGGGGAATTAGTCACTCCCCACCCCCTCCAACCCTCGATCTCGTACTTCTCTTCATTTTTGCGAGTCAAGATTTGAAATCCTCAATCCCTACGCCACAGAAACTTCCTGATACGGATCGCTTGGGTAAGCCTTTAGAATATGCAGTTGTAGCACGGGGCAGGCAACGCGAGATTTCCAAATCGCGTTTTCACCACCGCCCTCGCATGAACCAAATTGGATTTGCTATAGAAGATGGTGAAAGGATGGGATATATAGGCAGATTATATGTGACTGACGAAGTAAAGGCTTTCGCGGAAGTAGAGACTTGAAGGGACAGGGAATAAACTCAGCGACTTATTTCTCTTCCCCCCCATCTTTATTAAAAATACCTCTTGTGTCTTCTGAGCATATGTGATATTGCTAATTACCATGCAGAGCATTTGTGTTCTCAAACGTACAGTGGATCGGTAGTTTCTTCTGGTACACCTATTACGTCACGTGGATTCATATGCAGGGTAGAATTGCAATCAGGTACGATAGACCAGTGATGTTAACTGATGCCCATAGGAGCAAGCGCTCGCATTAGATTCCAGGACAGCCTGAGCGCTTTACAGCGGAAAGGAAAGAGACAGACGAAAGAGGTGGTATATGCCGCTTGGTCGACTATATATACAGGGATGGCCAGCACTGACTCAATGGATAAAGGGAAGAGAACTTATTAAAATTGTATCCATGTTAATTTTTAGATTTGTCTGAGAAGTACAGGGACATCATTTTAATTTTACTTCAATTTTTATTGTACCTGAGTTTTTGAATGTACTTCACTCCCACCCCTTCTACTAAGGAAGTTCCAACTCCACACAGAACCAAAACCGCAGATACTAAGCAGTACTGAGTTACTGGTATAGTACGTTCCAGAAATATGTTCGCGTTTTCCAGTGACGAAAGAGCTTTCAATATTGAATCATATTTTCGCACAGGTACTGTCCGTTTGCCTACGTCGCATCCCGATTTCCCCCACCTGCTTCTGCTCGCCCCTCTGTAAAAGCTGGGCTGTCTTAGCTCTTTTCTGAAAACATTAATTTCTCTTAGGAATTGGACATTTACGTAATATTATACAGCTGTTTAATTTAACTTAAATAAAAGGGCCTCGTTAAGTAATTAACTGTCATGTGATTTCCTCCTTTCTACAATCCTGCGGCATAACCACTTGGACGGACAGTAGATAGCATGTCTGAGTAATTTTATATTTTCGGGTCGGGCATAAGTGAAGATTGAATTCACAGTACGTAGAGTAGGTACAGAATTATTTCAACATGAGTTACTAGTACGAAGGACGAAACTGGCAATTGGAATTAAATGCAATAGTCTATAGTGCGATAATATGCACAAAAGAACTAAAGCCTGTATCGAAATGAACGGCCATCATTTTCAAAATTGTGTTTAAATATTCATATTATGATTATTTTTCAATTTAACTTCTTTCTCTATATTGTACGCTAATGTGCTGTAGACAGTATACACTGCATAATGAATACGTTCGCATGGATAACTCACTTCGTGAGTAAAAACACTTATTCTTAATACAGTACTGTACTTTGATTAAAGAAAAACCTAATGAAAATTATCAAACTCAAAATCGCGATATTTCCTAGTCTACGTAAATGGATGAACTACTTTTCTTCCATCCTATACCTAGTAGAGTGATTTGTGTTTTACGCCAGTATCATCGGACTCCAGTCTTGGAGGGGGAGTAAGCGGTGTTTCCGGTTCTCTAAAGGTATAGACAGGTTAATATTAAAAATGTTAGTAAAATAAAATGATGTCCCTGTATAAGTGCACTATAAGAACGTAAGTTTTAATTTTAATGTTCATTTTTTCACAATTTTGCTTCTTTATTCAAAAGAAATATTTTCTCAACTTTTTTCTACAGAAAAGTGAAATTTTCAGATATGCTTGTTTAGTAGTCTTACAGGTACTAAAACAATGTTTTCGTAAATCTAATATATCGTAAATACGTATTACTGAAGATAGTGTATTAAAATATTTGAAAATATTCGTATGGAAAATGTTTATAAGGAAATGAAAATGTTTATAAGATATTATTACGTCGCAAACAAATGATATGTGCCTATGTGTTGGTAAAACGTCAGCTCTATAGCTTCAGCAGATTTCGAGATAATTTAATATTCTGATAACAGAAAGTTGCGCACCAAAATCACCTAAAAGCATAATGCGATAAGAGTTTTATTATTTAATATTAGTTACAGTTAAAACATATTCCTAGACAACTGTACTTTGTACTATAATATTGTTTTGATTACTTTTATAAGGCTAAAGAAGCCATCAATATCAATTTCAACTTAATCATGTCATATTCAGTGTCTTTCTTTGGAATAACACTTTCTTTATGAATGATATGTTTAATTCATTTAGTACAGTATAGTTGTAGTTATTATGGAATTTGTGTGAATATTCCTTCTTTACTCTTTATTATGTTACGAAATACGAAATACGAAAAGCCTGAAATCCCATAAGGGCAACGGCCTCCTACAGGGGAGTGTAGGGTGAGCTGAAGGTCTACTACACTTGGGGAGCCAGTCCAAGAGAGCTTACACTATACACTTACAAACTAAACACATAAACAAATTATACCAACTAAACACGAAAAACAATACAGACTAAACACATAAATTATGCAAACTAAACATCCACAAAAAATATGCAAACTAAACACATAAATTATAATCTGAACACAACTGTCCACACTAAACACACGATAAAAAAAAATTACACAAACTGAACACATACATAGTCTTAACTCACACACAAACTAAATGCACAAAAATCTATACCTATTGCACACATAAATTGTACTGCCTAAACAGACAAACTATCTAAACTAAACGCACAAAAATGATACAATTGAACACAAAAATTATACTAACTAAACACATGAACTATACCGCTATACACGGAGTCAAACTATTCAAACTAAAACACACAAAACCATACAATTGAACACAAAAATTATACTGACTAAATACATGAACTATACCAGCTATACACGGAATCAAACTATCCAAACTAAAACACACAAAACCATAGAACTGAACTCAACTAAATACATGAACTATATCAACTATACATGGAGTCAAACTATCGAAACTAAAACATACAAAACCAAACAAATGAACTCAAAAATTATACTAACTAAATACATGAACTATAACAACTACACACGGAGTCAAACTATCGAAACTAAAACACACAAAACCATACAACTAAACACAAAAATTATACTAACTAAATACATGAACTATACCAGCTATACACGGAGTCAAACTATTCAAACTAAAACACACAAAACCATACAATTGAACACAAAAATTATACTGACTAAATACATGAACTATACCAGCTATACACGGAGTAAAAACACTATTCAAACTAAAACACATAAAACCATAAAATTGAACACAAAATTATATTAACTAAATACATGAACTATACCAACTACACAAAAACTATCAAACTAAAACACACAAAACCATACAACTGAACTCAAAAATTATACTAACTAAATACATTAACTATACCAACTACACACGGAGTCAAACTATCGAAACTAAAACACACAAAACCATACAACTGAACACAAAAATTATACTAACTAAATACATGAACTATACCAGCTATACACGGAATCAAACTATTCAAACTAAAACACACAAAACCATACAATTGAACATAAAAATTATACTGACTAAATACATGAACTATACCAGCTATACACGGAGTAAAAACACTATTCTAACTAAAACACACAAAACCATAAAATTGAACATAAAAATTATATTAACTAAATACATGAACTATACCAGCTATACACGGAGTAAAACACTATTCAAACTAAAACACACAAAACCATAAAATTTAACACAAAAATTATACTGACTAAATACATGAACTATACCAGCTATACACGGAGTCAAACTATTCAAACTAAAACACACAAAACCAAAATTGAACACAAAAATTATACTGACTAAATACATGAACTATACAAAACGGAGTAAAAACACTATTCTAACTAAAACACACAAAACCAAAAATTGAACACAAAAATTATATTAACTAAATACATGAACTATACCAGCTATACACGGAGTAAAACAGTATTCAAACTAAAACACACAAAACCATAAAATTTAACACAAAAATTATACTGACTAAATACATGGACTATACCAGCTATACACGGAATTGAACTATCCAAAATAAAACACACACAAAACCATACAACAGAACACAAAAATTATACTAACTAAATACATGAACTATACCAACTATACACGGAATCAAACTAACCAAACTGACACACACAAAAAGAAATATATATAAACAATATACAACTATACACAGTTTACATAGTGTTCATAATTTCTTCTGTTATTAACGTTTAAAATACAACTGCAATATTAGACTAAGAAATAGATGTTATTACTTTTATTTTACATACAATATAGAAAATAACAAACAGAAAGAAGTCATATAAAAATAACGACATAAAATTTCACGTTCGGTTTCAAGTTTGTGCACCACTGTTTTCTTAATCCAACAGGCTGCTTATTCCTCCTAGCATACCTAGCGCTTAATGCCCGCGCACGACGTCAAGGTCAGAAAAATGCGCTTGCTTTGACATCACTGATTTAGTAGGTGAGGTATTATGTCCACACCATATACCTAATTAAAGATTAATAGCGTCATCATAGTAACAGAAATTCTTACCAGATTTATCGGAAGTCATGCGCATAAACATTTCTCGTTACAAATTTATGTCACTGAAATCTGAAGCCCCAGAAACCGCTATTTTCAACTCATACAATTCATTCTATCTAGCTGAAAGTTCGTAATTATAACGTTGAGATACCCAGTTCGTAATTTACGTTTAACGCAAAGCGATATTTTTTTTTTTCTCGTTGCTTAGTCTCTGTCCTTGCAAAGCTGTCACTGACAGCATCCCCATGTAGCAATGTTCATACCACACAGGCCGCCTGTCTCTATTCGGAGCACTTTGAGCGATTCTCTGAATACATCCATCAAAAGAGGCAGATTACAGGCACACTATGTTGAATACGAAATTTTCATAAAAGCCATCTTTATATGTATTCAGCTACAAAATTTCCACTGAAATGTAGTATACAGTAAAATTATTAGTGAAAATAAAGCTATTGTCGCGAATGGCTATGGAAATATTCCAAATAAATACAGCCCAATCATCACGAAACTGTGACAAAAATTATCACTTTTTTCTTGTGGAATATTCTCCATAACCATGGATGGGCAACTCGTGCTCCCAACGTGCTAAAAAAACCATGAAAGAGAGAAAGACAGACGGAGCCAGCCACAGCAGTTATAAGTTGTTTGTATAATTGCAAGGGAAAAATTGTTCCGGGGCCGGGTATCGATCCCGGGACCTCTGGTTGAACGTACCAGCGCTCTACCAACTGAGCTACCCGGGAACTCCACCCTATACCGTGTCAATTCTTTCCTTTATATCCACACAACTTGCGTGGGCCAGAAACCCAAACGAGTGCACAAACCTGTGTGACTTGGAATTGTGGTTTTCTGTGACGTTTATATTTATGCAAATAAGTGTATAAGCAGACGTGTAGAATAAAATATAAGGAGCCTATTTATAGGAAGTGAGAATAGTGACAATGGATTAAGTGTAAGCAGAATAGTGAGAAAGTGAAAGTGAGCGCAAATAGAAATAAGAGAAAATAGTGAGAAATTGTTAAGAGAAGTGAACAAGTGACAGCATAAAATTAGTACTAACATTTGAACGTTGGAACAGTAAATGAATACAAGAGAAAGATAGGAGAAAAGGTCAAAGAAAAAAATAGGACAAATAATTCAATATGATAATTTATAGAGAAAAATTGAAATTGAGATTTTAGTGAATGGTAGTTAGGGTATAAACGGGGTGTGAAAGTAGTATAGAATATCAGATATATTAGGATTAAGGAACAAAGAGAGAATAGCAAGTGAAATGTAGGAGAAATACTGAAGGGGAGTTTGACCAAATAACAAAAAAGGTACATAGTGTAATTGAGAGTATTTGTGTAGACGTGTACTGCAAATAATGTGTTATTGTAATAATATGTTAATGGTGGCACCGGATATAGAAATGTGAGGTCCACCATTACATGTAAAGAAGTGCTGTGACGACATATATCATATCATATCATATCATATTATGCAAATGTAGTCTTTCAGGTAAAGCTCCCTGTAAAGCAGATTTGAATAATTTCAAGGGAAAAATTGTTCAAATCTGCTTTACAGGGAGCTTTACCTGAAAGACTAGATTTGAATAATATATACGTTACTGTGTACGTTAACAGAAAACCACAATTCCAAGTCACACAGAGATTGTGTGCATTCGATGTGGGTCTCTGGCGTTTCGTCAGCCCACGCGAGTTGTGTGGATATAAAGGGAAGAATTGAGCCGGTGTCGGGTAGAGCTCCCGGGTAGCTCAGTTGGTAGAGCGCTGATACGTTCAACAAGAGGACCCGGGATCGATACCCGGCTCCGGTACAATTTTTCCCTTGATATTATTCAAATCTGCTTTACAGGGAGCTTTACCTGAAAGACTAGATTTGAAGTTGTTTGTAGTTTCGCTGCAAAAGCCACGGTGCGTTCTGGCGGCTCATGCAGGTGGTCGTGATGTCTACTCCATGATTTGAATTTCAGAATGACGCATGGTACAGTAATTATAGTAATTTTAGACAGACTATACCTGAACACATAACTAAATTATATTATTTTCTAGCTTTGTAAATTAGTTTAGTACTGGAAACACTAACTGAATACAACCTTTTCAAGATACAACAAATATAGCTGCAACACTTATTTATTATTACACTATCTGTTAATATTTCTTATTATAGGTCTTATATGAAACGTAGAACGCTAGAATTTACAAGTCTTTATACATTATAGAGTATTCCTCTGTTCTCAGAAAGGTAATAGTCTGTATTTGCAAACAATAATAAATTCAAGGATGTATTTTTTACATGTCAGGCAGATGAAATGAGCTTACTTCTGAGCTCTTTCTTTACTTTGAGAACTTTTACACTTCTTTCTTGTATTAAACTCTGCCTCAAGCACATACAGTATATATGGAGGCAAAGAGTGTATTTGGAAATTCTGACTTATGCAGCATTACGAACAGTTCGATTCCTGATTTTGCTAGAATCTGAGTGGCGTGCTGTTCAATAGATTTATTAATTCAAACTATAAATGTTCAGGATTTTCTATCGACGTAAGCCAATAATATTTCAGAAAAATTTCGATTCCTTGTCAATTGTCACTGTTTCTTCAAACTTAGGAGTGAATTCTGCTGTAGGTCTTGAAGTAAGGTCTTGTATTTCATAAGAAGATTTTCTTATCACTCTTCAAGATAGTTTATAATCAAAGAAAGTGAAGTTGTCTATATTCTACATGATACTGCCACATTTCAAATTTATCGATAAATGTTCTTAGCTAGTCGATTATATGTCTTGCAATTCTGTAACTCGCACGCATGTGCTATTGATATTTGATATCAGTCTCACCTTGTTGATATCCCATTTTTACCTCTAGCTGTTCTAGAGCAGATGCAGGCAGAATTTCTTTACTAAAACCTCCACTGTTTATTTGTATCATAAAATGTCATGCGTAAGAAAATGTAATACAATAAATGCTTTACCTCACTTCTTAATTAAAAAATTCTCGTTTTCACTCGTAACTAAATGGAAATGATCTGGGAATTATATTTTTTTTCACTTAAAACGAGCCGCCACTTACTGCAGACGCGATCGAACTTGTGTCTTGAAAGAACCGCACACAGACAGCACAGCTAGTACATAGTCCGTTCTACCTGCACTGAGATTGTGTTGACACTTTCAGAGCACGAGTTGCCCATCCATGTCCATAACTGTTAGCAAATCTGACCGTGCAAGAGCTGCCCGGGTTCAAATCCTTCCTGGGACAAGATACCGGGTCGAGGTTCTTCCGAGGTTTTCTCCCAACCAACTGATGCTGGGGGTAACTTCCAGCGTTCTACCTCGGACTCTTTTTCGCTTTCATAAGACAATTTGGCTTCATGAAGGGAAAAAGTACCAGAGATGCAATTGGATTGTTATGAACAATATGCGAAAGATAACTAAACAAGATTAAACAAGTCATTTGTTTAAACCCTTTATGGAAGTCCTCCCTCCATGACATATTCACAGATCTCTGATTCAACAACAGTTGTCGCATAAGAACTTCAACTGGGTTTGCAGTTCAGCGTAGTAACCTGCAGGTTCAATGCCGAAAGTGAAACCAACTAACAATACAAATTGGTCCCTATTTGTAAAAGCAAGATTAAAATTCCAGTTCCCATTATCATATCCCCCACCTCTTAAATCCATTTTTGCAATATTATCCTCCCAATCTGTGAAGAAAGTGGTTCGGCCTTCCTAAAGGTTCAAATATGCTAAATGATAGAATAATCAAAAAAAGAAATCATGGATATTAAGCAAATTTTTATATTTACCGGATGCCATTATTCTACATACAGTCCTAGAACTATCTGAGCAAATAAATTTAATGTATTGTAAATAAACTGTCAGGTGAAGAATAGGAAAACGTGTTGGTAAAAAATGTGTAACTTTTTGATTAAAAATGATAGGTACAGTATTCTCAGTCTTTTAGCCCCAAATATTTCCCAATCACGTCACCTTGTTTAATTGACACCCTTTTCAACTCTCCAATTGTCTCTGCAGATGTGAGCGGAGTTTTTCCATGTTAAAAATTTCAACCTTAAAGAACAAAGTTGTGTTTAATATAAAAATGTTTTTAAATTTATTATAAGATTTTTTTGACAGCAGACTGGATAAAAGTTTCTCAACCAAAACATAATAATTGAAAATTCCCATTTTATTTGTTTAATATCCAACATTTAATATCATTTATATTTGTTAATGTTGCTCCAAGATATTTCAACTTCTCCACCTATTCAAAAGATAAATTTCTAAATTTTTATATTTCCATTTATCATATTTCAATATTCTGGGTTTTAATTTAGAGACATAAAAACATATATATTCAGAGTCGAGTTTTTCATTCCAAAACTATCTGTTTATCAGCCATTAATATTTCCCCTGACACGCGAGGACGCAGAATTGTTTGTGGATTTTTCTAATGTTTTTACGTCATCCGCATTGACAAGAAGCTGATGTAACCAAAGTTACAGATAATGTAGCCCTATTATCCTTAAACTTTCCTAATGGCATATTCTGAAATACGTTTAAAAAGTAAAGTTGATAGTGCATCTCCATGCTTTAGCCGCAGCTGAATTGAAACGCATCTGACAGAAACTGACCTATACGAACTCTTCTTTAAGTTTCACTGAACACATTTTAATTAATCGAACTAGTTTCTTGGGAATAAACAAATTAATAAGAATATCATATAAAACTTCTGGATCTAAAAAGAGTTTTACATATGCATTTTGAAAAACAGATAGGGATCCTAAACAAAATTGGCGTGGATTCGAAAGAGAGCACGCTGCTCATTTACCTTTATATGACATGAGTCAAAATCAGGATAGAGAAAGAAATGTCAGAAGGAAGTGAAATATAGAGAGGAGTACGATAAGGATGTCCTTGATCACCTTTCATATCGATAAACTTATGAATCAGACATCAGGAAAACTATTGCAAAAACACTTCCAAAAACTGTAATTAGTTCGAGTAAGTTGCTGTGCGTATTACCACAGTTCACAGTATTAGATCATCACATTCGTTTCGATTAAGTTACGACGTCAACAATGGATATAATAAATTTTATTTACTAGCTAATAACATTATATTACTGATGGATATTATTTCATACCAATAACGTTATACTTATTTAAGGGGAGAGGGTGGTATTGCTTGGTGAAAAATGAGTAAATTTTCAAAAAAAAAAAAAAAAAAAAATTTCTCTAAAATACTCTGTGATATGTGTGGAATGCATAGCATAACATTTTGTGGATATTTGTGCCCTTATCGGATGTTGAGTGGCCATTTTTAAACTTACTACGTTATGGATTTTTAAATCACTCGCCCAAATTTTTTGTTGTTTCCGGTAAATTAAATTTAAAAAATATATATATATTTCTTTAAAAATTCTTTGATATGTGTGGAATGCATTTCATAACATTTTGTGAGTATTTGTGCCATTATCGGATGTTGAGACGTCATTTTTAAACTTCCTGCGCTATGGATTTTTAAACCACACGCCCGCTTTCATCGGTTTCCAGTAACTTCATTTTTTTCTTTTTGCTACATTGCCAGACAGAAATGGATATAATTTCTGAACTATTAAAGATACATGTATGAAATTTAGAACACACATTCTTTAGACTATTAGGAAAGTTTTCTCTGTAACAGAATTTTGTTAGTTGATTTCATTTAAAAAATACGTCTGTTTGTTTGCAAGAAAGGAAATCAGAAAATTGTTATTAAATTTTAATTGTTTATTTTACAAACGTAGGAACTAATATCAAAATTCTGTTACAGACAGTTTGTAGAACATGTATTTGCAAATAAATTGCAAAAACCTGTTTGAATCTATCTTTAAAAACGGTTTAGATATATCGGTTTTAATACAATCCTGCATTGGGTATACTTTTTTCAAATTTGGGCCCCCAAATAATTTTTTTATAATATTTTTATTTGGTTGAGTTGCCACAGCTATGAGCTCTCTACATACAAAAAATTAATATTTTACACCAAATAGGGAAAAAGTTAAAAAAAAAATACCTTCCTCTCCCCTTAAACTAATATTAACTGTTTGCTAGATATAGGTATCTACTCATGTAATTGTTTTCGTAATTTTACTAACGTTATAAGTAGTATAAAGCAAATAAAATAAGAAAAGAAAATTTTATTCTGAGAAAACTATAGGTTTTCTATTCATTTAAGTTCGCTCTGTTTTGTTCCTCAGGGGAATAATCAAGTTAAATTCAACGGGTAGGTGTGCAAAAAACAAATGAATACTAACATTTGATGTGTTTTATTAGTATAGAAAATTATTTCAAATAATGGTCCGATTATTAATTTACGTTTAATTTAAAACTTATGTTTGTGACTTATCTCCCTTTACCGAAACACCATCGATATATAAATATATATGACAGAATTTTAAACTAATATTATCTAAATATAATATAATTCCTTGACATAATTTTAAATTTTGAAATTATTCATATTGATAACCTTATGAATCAGACATCAGGAAAAAATGTTGCAAAAACACTTCGAGTTCCATGTATTTCAAATAAGTTGTTGTGTGTACTACCACAGTTCACAGTATTAGATCTTGACATTCGTTTCGATTAAGTTACGTCAACAATAGATTTTTATTTTATTTTAGTTTGTTACTTAACGACACTGTATCAACTACTAAGTTATTTAGCATCGATGAGATTGATGATAGCGAGATGATATTTGGCGAGACGAGGCCCAGGATTCGCCATAGATTACCTTGCATTCACATTACGGTTGGGTAAAACTTCGGAAAAAACCCAACCAGGTAATCAGCCCAAGCGGGGATCGAACACGCGCCCAAACGCAACTTCAGACCGGTAGGCCAGCGCCTTAACCGAATGAGTCCACGCCGGTGGCTTCAACAATGGATATATTAAGATTTTATGCTCAACCATGCCGAAATGTAGTAATTATACACCTGGTAGCAGACCTTTAATGCACCTCATTAAAGTACACGTACTCATTAAAGGTCAGGTCTTTCAGCCAATGATGACTCAGGTAACAACTGTTCAGCCAATGACAGGTCAGCTTTGTACCGTTATAAAACCGCAAGTATCGATTATTCTCGGATATGCAATCGAAAGAGATTTAGCGAAAAGTCAAGGAGGCTGGAAATCCAATACTGTCCCAGAAGGTTATGTTCTGTTACTAGCGTTAATTGTAAATAATATTCAAATAAATTCAATTCGTCATCTCGTTTTTCAATGTCGAATTCAATAATCAAGGTTATAATATTATAATATTATCAAGTTTAACGGGACTATGTCAAGGTCAATGACATTTTTGTTCCTCGGAAAAAATCAATACTTTCACGTCTGCGCACATCTCACAATTCACGACCTAGAACAAGGTCACTTCCGATCTTGTCAGTTACAAATAAAATGTATACATCTGAATACCGGTAATTTCAAGTTAGAAATATGGTCGAGCATAAAAAGTCGTATCAAACTCGCCTATAATGCTAATTAAGAAGCTCGTATGAAAATTATGAAACTCGCTTGCGCTCGATTCATAAATATCCATACTCGATTCTTAATTACTATCATTATAGGCTCGTTGCATAATGTACTATTATTGACTAGCTAATAACTTTATATTAGTGATGGATATTATTTCATACCAGTAACGTTATACTTATTTAAACAATATTAACTCTTAGCTAGATATAGGTACCTACCAGAGGTCTGCATCGGGTGTTTTCGCTCGAGCGCCAGGTAGTTCATAGCATAATCCGATAGGTAGCGCACATGCATGATGGGTGAAATTGTCACGATCGATAAATCCTCGAACGGTATAAGCCCAGCGTTAGACATTCGTTCTTGTTACAGTGATGAACTGTGTAGTAACATCATAGATGTTCATCATTTCAAAACTTTGCAGTGTTTAACTAACCTCTCCATAGTACAACTACAAAACGTGCTTTAAAATGTAATATAAATGTTGTAGGTATTTTTTTTTTTTTTTCCACTCAGGAGTGATTTTGTTTTTGCCACATCTGATAGATGTTATTGGATGTAAATGTAATTATAATAAACGGAGAACACAATCACGATAATGCAAGAAATCTATCAAGTTTTCTAGTAATAATAATAATAATAATAATAATAATAATAATAATAATAATAATAATAATAATCATTTCTAATAATTAGTGTATCAATCTTTGCGTCTGTAACAGTTGTGCAGCATGATTATTCGTTTTGTTATATTTTCTGTGACGTTATCTCTGTACTAATATTGTTATTAATCTACTGCTATATCAATAACATTTTGTAAAACGTTTCTACATTGGCGCAGTATATAAGCGGAACACTGTGTATGGACCTATCATATTATATATGTGGTAAATCAAATACTGAATAATTATTAATTAGCAACAATAACTGTATATCGAAGTTTTTCATACTATTTTATTTATAACTTCATGTTCCTGTTTTGGTATGTTCCATTGACTGTTCCATTAGACGTTTGTCATGAACGCAGAAAGTAAAGCCTTATTTTTACCTTGTGAGCAAAACATATGTGTATCTTATCTGTCGCCTTCCATACAAGATAAGACATGTCGGTGAGATGACCTTGTACTGTGCTTCTATTTATTACGAGCGTATCACGACCGATCGTATTTCACTCGAGCATGCGACATTCGACCGCGTTCAAGCGAGCGATTTAACTCCAATGAAGCACTCTGGTACCTACTAAAGTAACTGTTTTCGTAAATTTACTAACGAAATAAGCAATATAACGCAAATAAAATAAGAAAATAATTTTTTTCTAAGAAAACTACAAAGTTTTGACTCTTTGAACATTTTTTACCGTCCCCGAAGACTTTGAAAAGGACGGCACTTATATCCCTTACACCCTGTGTATGCTTAATAATTATTTTACTAGTTAAACTCTAAATTTAAGTACGGAAACACATCAAAACTCTTACAAACACAAGTAATGTTGTAAGTTGAAGTTTAATGTGAGTTTTCGCGTAATTAGTTCCGTATGTTAAATGTAGCTGTTTCATCACTTGAACCCTGGAGCAATATTGGAATGAGGTAGATGGGGGATGGCGCAGACGCAGTTAATAAGTTATTCATAGGGAATATAACCTATGTTCATTAGGCTGAAAGTAGCACACACTGTCGTGTGTTTAGATAGTCTGTAACCGCCGTATGCGACCTACATTTAGGAAGCTCCACGAGAAAGAAATGCAGAATGTAGCGTACATACTCTGAATACATAAATGAATATGCTATTTAATGCATATGAAGTTCAGCGTTACTGCTGTCCTATAATTCAATTCCTAAATAAGGTTTTACATATCACCATCATCACCATCATCATATTGTCTTACTAATAAACCGTGTATAGTAATATACGTTACAAGAGCGGTATGTTGACGTTTTCATGGTCGAGGAAAAGATTGAAAAAGCGAAACGTAGTTGAGCTTTTTCAATTTCCGAGAACATGAAAACAAACATACCGCTCGTGTATCGTACATCATTTTGTGCGAAGATCGTTTATTACATACCTGAAAGACGAATTTCTACTTAGTTGCAATGAAATCTCCATGTTGGTTTCTGTTTAATGACGGCAACTTCGGAAAACCAAAATATCTTTCTTCAACATTGTTGCTATAAAATGTTTTCTGTGTTTACTATACTCCAGCAGGCCGTGATGTAGGCCTACGTCTGTCTTCCCCCCCCCAGTCTATAAATGCGAACTTGAAACAAACGGTAAGGTTATGTAATGACTTATTTTTCATTTTAATATTTTAACAATATTATTTATATGACATATTGCATCTGGAATCTTGTTGATTTTTTCACTGCTTCCTTAATGATACTTGTATCAGGAATGCAACAAGTTTCGTGGAGTTTAGGCCTACTTAATTTTTGCAAATATTTAAAAACAATAATTAACAGTGCAATTTAAGTGAAATTGCAGTGGTAAGTTTCCAATTTATAATCATTACTATGTTAAACGTCTCTAAAAATAATATGTTAAAAACCTAAAGCAGTAAAATGAATGTCGCGCTTAAGCGGTAAGAAGAGGGAAATTGTTATGTGTGTTACGTTGGGAATACTGAATGTGGTATTTCACACTTACCGCGTATTGGTTCTGTGCGGAAATCAAGCAAATACGCACGATCTCGCACAACAGTTTTTATACGAGATTTATGCAGAGTTGAGACAGAAAACTTTACTAATAAACCATGCATAAGCAATGGACGTATAAACAGTCTGTAACTATTGCTTTGCAGAAGTTAAATACACGAAACCCCTTGTTTAAGTATTGTATATAGAGAAAAAATCGCTCCCCTCTAACAGCTGTTCGCATCGACTGTCATTTTATGATGATGGTTGCCTTGTAACCACAGAAGAACAAACCAAAGGGCACAGAATAATTAGAACAATATTGCTGTAGCACAGTCTACTGTATACAGTCGCGAAGCTTGGGATGATTTTTTGCATTTATAGCTATAGTTGCTAGCCGCTTGGAGCGCTGTGTGTATTAGGAACAATAGACTGTGTCACTAACATCGTGATCTAATATAGGCCGTAAGGCAGACCATGTGATTCGCTTAACCCGATCACGAAGAGCGGCGTTTCAACCATATAAATTAGTTAGAATGCATAAAAAATAACATATATTTCTCTAAAATGTAGTGTAATTGCATTAATAAAATTTAAAACAATGATTAGGAGACACTTCAGACATAATTCCTTGCGTGTTAAGGTGTACTGTAATATTATTTTTGGTGTGAAAATTACGTTGTTCGTATATGTAATAGACCTACCTCCCTTTATTTCAATTAAATATTGCGAAATTCTTGTACATTCATTTATGCACGATTCAATAATTTTCAGTTGCACCGCACGAATATTTAGATATGTTGAAATTATAGGTTATGTTTACTGTACCAGTTGCCCCTTTCTGTCTAATTTTAATGGTCTCCAATGCCCTGCCATTCATATGAAAATATTACAGGTTATGTTTACTATATCTTATATTCCTAAATTCGCAAATTATACATTATAATTAAGCATAATGTCTTGTATGACACTCTGCACATTCAATTTGTCCGTATTTGAATACTACAATTGAGTATTGAATTATTGTACTGTATTTATCTACTACCTAAGAGACGTAAAATCGTACGTACACTAATTTCATAGGAGTGGTATGATAAATTTTCTGTCTTTAACAAGGAAGGTAGATGTGCTATATTAAAATCGTAATATAAATACTTTTTTATTAAACCTCAAAATAGCTTCCATTCTAAACTTAAAATGTTGATGCGAAAAGATTATGTTAACATGTAAAATTCTCTTCACATTAAAATAGCACAGTTTTGTAATTATTTCTGCAACATATTATGCAACCATGTACATCATCATCATCATCATTTAGTTGTGCTGGTCTAACAACACGTGCAACATGATGTTCAGTACAAATATTCCTCTCAAGAAATTTAGTGATCCCCATTTTAGAGGTTTTCTTCAGAAATTCTCTCGAGTCAAAAACTGTTTAAGCGATAGGCGAAGACGATTCAGCTTCGACAACTTACGAGAATATAATATCATCCTTTACTGCAACGCTGGTAATTGCATCAATGATGACGAGGATTGAACTTGCAAGGTATGTACTACAGTACGTTATTTTTCTTTTCCTTCTGACTGTACGGAGATACAGTAGCATGTTGACGTCGTCTGTTTACGTTTAAAACCTGTTGCGCCAATGGTCTGAGTGAAAAAAATGTAATATATAGTAAATGTGCACCTACATTCAACGATAAGTCATCCCACATACACTGTCTACTCATACCCATATGTTTCTGAGATACTGTAATGAAATTTTGAATGTTAGTTTCTTTCTTCACACCCTAACAACATGATAGTTATTTACGACATTAGCATCGTAATGTTTCATATTACAATAAGAGTTTAATAAGTAGTCGAATATTGTGCTTTGTAAATTTCAATTTATTCCAAAATGTTTAATATTCCGCATTTGTGGTTAATATGTAAAATTTTTGTACCTAATGTTATGTTCGTAAGATAATATTGGCTATTATATGTTACGATCTCTAAATAATTGGATTATCAGAGTGAAAATTCCTAACTTCAGTATGATTTCTTAACTTCTAAAATGATTGTTTTATTCTCATATAGTCTGTAGTTATTAATACATTCATTTCATGCATTTATACAGGGACATCATTTTATTTTAACTTCAATTTTTATTGTACCTAAGTTTTATAATGTACTTCACTCCAACCCCATGAACTAATGAAGTTCAAACTGTCCTCCACACAGCACCCAGGCCGCATATAGTAAACAGTACTGAGTTAGTGAGTATAGTGCATTCCAGAAATATGTTCGCGTTTTCCAGTGACGAAAGAGCCTTCCATAATGAATCATATTTTCGCACAGGTACAATCGTCCGTTTGCCTACGTCGCAACCCGATTTCCCCTAACTGCTTCTGCTCGTCCCTCTGTAAAGACTAGTGGCTGGGCTGTCTTAGCTCTTTTCTGAAAACATTAATTTCTGTTAGGAATTGGACATCTAGTAATAATATACAACTGTTTAAAATAACTTAAATAGAAGGGCCTTGTTAAGCAATTAACTGTCAAGTGATTTCTCCCCTTTCTACGATCCTGTGACATAACCAGTTGGACGGACAGTAGATACCATGTGTGAATAATTTTATCTGTGCAGGTCGGGCAGAACTAAAGATTGAATGTACAGTACGTAAAGTACTCTTTTATAGAGTAGATACAGAATTCTTTCAACATGAGTTACTAGTACGAAGGACGAAAGTGCTAATTGGAATTAAATGCAATAGTCTATAGTGCGATAATATGCACAAAAGTACTGAAGCCTGTATCGAAATGAACGGTCACCATTTTAAAAAATGTGTTTAAATATCCATATTATGATTATTTTTAAATTGAACTTCATTATCTATATTGTACGCTAATGTGCTGTAAACAGTTTAATATACACTGCATAATGGATACGTTTCCATGGATATCTCAGTTCGTGAGTAAAAACACTTTTTTTTAATAGTGTAGAGTGTTTTGATTAAACAAAATTCTAATGGAAATGATCAAACCCAAAATTACGATATTTTCTGATTTACGTAAATTTATGAACTACATTTCTTCCCTCCTATACCTAGTAAAGTGGTTTCTTTGTATTTTATGCCACTATCATGGAGGGCGGAGGGAAAAAAAAAACCTTTGGGGAGGCCAAGACGTAGGTGGGAAGATAATATTAAAATGGATTTGAGGAAGGTGGGGTATAATGGTAGAGACTGGATTAATCTTGCTCAGGATAGGGACCAATGGCGGGGTTATGTGGGGGCGGCAATGAACCTCAGGGTTCCTTAGAAGCCAATAAGTAAGTATCATCGAACTCCAGTCGCGGAAGGGGGTAGGAAACGGTGTTTCCGGTTCTCACCGTTAATCTAAAGGTATAGCCAGGTTAATATTAAAAATGTTAGTAGAAATAAAATGATGTCACTGTAGTTCTTTCTATACGCTACAATTACTTTTTCAAACATATTATGAAAGTTTAAATCATAAGAAACGTATTGCATTTTGTGAGTTAAAAACGAAGCAAAATTCACCGTAGACGCGTTAATATGATATTAAAACAATCATTACAATAATTACCTGACTGATTTTAATGAATTTCGGATTTGAGATAATGGGATTAGAAATTTTAATGCAGCCTACGTAACCTGATTGTTATACACGAAGATTAAATTATAATTGTTTACCAGGCACAAGCCTACACCCTGCATTTTATTCCAACACGCGCAGACAAAGGCGTTATTTACGTGTGTATAAAGGCGCATTGTTAGCGAGATCCTATTTGCAGCGAACAATTACTGATTAAATTATACCTCAGCACAATTATTGCATATCCTAGTTTGGAAATCAGACTAGAGAATAATAGGCCAAAAGAACAGAAATACTGCGATGGCAGTTTGGGCAATTTGAATCATGTCAAACCCACATCAGAACTCGACAATAAAAATGCCTTAGTAGCAACAAATTTCTGTTTAATTTAGATTTATATTTTGAATTTATTTAATAATAACATGTATATAAAAACGTTACATTAAAATACTCCGAAAGAGCAAAGCTCGTGTTCGGGGACAGTTCCGTTACATAGATACACATACTTTGTAGACAAAATACTGAAGAAAAAAGCTCACATAAAGGTGATAATAAAATTAGAAAATAATAATACTAGTAATAACTGAGTAAAAAAGAGACGATGTTGAGATTAGTGGATTAATGTTAAATTATTATTAGTAGTATAATTAGTGCAGGTCATGTTGATATACCGTATTTGCTCGCGTAATTTGCGCATTTTTTAATTACCTTTGGCCACTGAAAAATAGGGGTGCGTAAAATATGCTGATTTTTCAAATAAGAGGTCCTGTTCTGAGTTCTAAGCTGCATGATTGCCGAACTGTTCCGCGAAACTTATCACTTTAAATTTATATGACGCGGTATAATTGTTATTTTTCTTTCCCATCTTGAAATACTGTATAAATACAAGTGCACATTAGAAGTGTTGAAAGTCAACTGAAATACAAGTATTTACGGTAGGGCTAATTTTCTATACCGGTAACTTGTCTCTACCAACTACAAGCATTGTTAAAGTAGCGGGACTTTGGGGTTTCTTTCTGAAGCAGGTACTTCAGTTGCTGGTGAATGACCTACGATGTACTGTTGGGAAGGAAAATCCCTACTACACTGAAAAAAATATGTACGTAAAATGTGTGCCCAAATACACGGAGCAAAAATAAAGTTCAAAATAATCCCTTAAAAATTATGGTGCGCAAAATACGCGGGGGCGCAAATTACGCGAGCAAATACGGTAGTAACCAAAATAAAAAAAAAAATACACTTACGGTCTTACTAATAAAAACTCTACATACAGACGTTTAACTGTCTTATACTTATACAATGAGTAGCGCGTTTATAAGTCGTGTGTAAATTCATTACTAATAATCACTACATACGTCGTGTATAACAGTATAACTGTTACCAGCTACATCATAGTTTCGTCATTACTTCATTACGAAAGGTAATAAAATATCTGAGGTTCTCTATTGCATCCGGTAGAGCTCTCTAGTGTGTCGTATTAAGTATCGATAGTACAACTGCCTCTGATCGATTACCACACTATATTTTGGACAAAGAGTACAAGCTACAGTAATATTATTCTAATTATTCTGTGCTCTTAGGTTTGTTCTTCTGTGGTTACAAGGCAACCATCATCATAAAATAACAATCGATACGAACAGCTGTTAGAGGGGTGGCCATTTTTTCTCTGTATACAACGCTTAAACAAGGGGTTTCGTGAATATAAGTACTGCAAAACAATTCCCAAATCATAGTTACAGCATGTTTATACATCCATCGCTTATGCATGGCTTACTAGTAACGTTTTCTGTCTCAACTCTGCACAAGTCTCGTGTGAAAACTATACACAGTTTATTAGTAAGACCGTTGGGATAGAAATAAACTTGTTTTACAATACATGGTACATAATATAAATACAGGGATGTCTGTCATATAAATTTTTTAATTCTGGATCTGAAAATTTCATTGCTTAAAGTAGTCAATTATGGATGAAATTTTATTATCGAATTATATAGACGTAGACCATAATTTTTACTGTGTAGTAAATCAGCAGATGTGAAACATTTTTTGTTAATCACACATATTTAAAAATTTATAAATTTTAATTTTTGTGTATCGTATATTTAATTTTTTTTTCGTTCAAATGCACACACAATTTTACACACGTAAAAGCTTACTTCCTCTCCTAGAAAAAGAAAATAATCCAAAATCTGATTACTCTTGGAGTAAACGTTTATGATTTCCCCTCAATTTAATTCAAAATTCACTTACTATTTTCTTAGAGTCAAATGAAAGGAATACAGAAAGAACCAAAAAAAATGGGTCAGAGGGTATAAATTTTGCGAAAAATTCATATATTCTTTTGACAAGCATTTCTTCGCTTACAATTGACCTATAGATTAATCCAACATAAGAACAAAGCATTGGTATTACAGGTCTTGGCTAGTACGGTCTTGCCGTTAGTAGAATGAGTGAGGTATAGTATCTCTATCTCACTCTCTTTCTAATATAGTACGTACAGCAGTGATGTCAAAGCAAGCGCATTTTTCTGACCTTGACGTCTTGCGCGGGCATCAAGCGCTAGGTATGGAAAGAGGAAGGGTTCTGTATATGAATAAGCAACCTGTTGGATTAAGAAAACAGTGGTGTAAAAACTTCAAATGCAGTTATTTTTTATGTCTTCTTTCTGTTTGATATTATCTATATTGTCTGTAAAAGAAACGTACTAACACCAATTTCTTAATATTGCAGTTGTGTTTTAATGTTAACAATATAGTAGATAGTTAGGAGTGAATATTCACATAAATTCCATAGTAGTAAATCTATACTCTACTAAATGGATGAAACACATCATTCATAAAGAAAGTGGTATCCAAAAAAAAAAAAAAAAAAAGGGATTGAGTATGACGTGATAAGTTGGAATTCATATTGATGGTACCTTTAGCCTTATAAAAGTAACCAATAAACTAATCAAAACTATATAACAGTGCAAAGCAAACTTACCTAGGTGCTGTATATGTTTTAACTGTAACTAATATTACGTAACAAAACTCTTATCGCATTATGCTTTTAAGGTGATATTGATGAGCAAATTCCTATCATCAGCATATTAAATTATTTTCTCGAAATGTGCTGAAGCTATAGAGCTGACATTTTTACAACACATGGGCACGTATCTTTTGCTTATGATGTAACAGTAGTTGCTTTGTTAATTCATTTCCATACAAACAATTTCCATGCGAATATTTTCAAAATTTTCAATACACTATCTTCAGTAATACGTATTTACGGTCTATTAGATTTAAGAAAACATTCTGTAAGGCTACTAAATAAATAGGCCTATATCTGAAAATTTCACTTTTCTATAAAAATAAAGTTGATTAAATATTTCTTTTGAATAAAAGAATGAAACTTGTGAAAAGTGAGCATTAAAATAATTAAAACTTACATTCTTATAATGCACTTACACTTCTCAGACAAATCTAAAAATTAACATGGATACAGTTTTAATAAATTCTCTTCCCTTTATCTATTGAATCAGTGCTGGCCATCCCAGAATATAGCTCGATCAAGCGGCATATACTACCTCTATCGTCTGTCTCTTTCCTTTCCACTGTAAAGCGCTCAGGCTCTCTTGAGCTCTAAAGCGCGCGCTTGCTCCTATGGGCAACAATTGACATGACCGACGTACAGTGTTCAAGCAAGTTTATCGCACAACATAGGTACGTTGAGTCCGTTGAAATGATAAAAAAAGCCTATTAATGACACAATGGTGCCTGCAAAAACATGCATTATATTTGATATACATTATAACTAGACTTCGGATATTTAGGCTATTAACACACTTTCAGACACCTCAACTAGACCCCATAATGATCGAAAGTTTTAGGGACCTAAAAATTTACAGCAATTGCAACTAATAATAATAATTTATTTATTTATTTATTTATAATATTAACGTGCAAAACAACAGCACAAGGCCAATTACTGTTAAGCACGATACAAAACAAAACAAAACAAAACAACAAATGATGATGAGCATGAATGATAGAAAATGGCAGTGAGATGAAATACAAACAATATAATAGTCATCACTAATCTTTGACCAAATGCAAGAAAATAAATAGCAATATCTAACAATAATAACAAATAAGGATATATCATGATAAACTCAAAAGGTGAATAATTTCGAGGGAAAATTGTTCCGGAGCCGGGTATCGAACCCGGGACCTTTGGTTTAACGTACCAACGCTCTACTCGGGAACTCTAACCGACACCGATCCAATTTTTCCTCTATATCCACAGACCTCAAAGTGGGCTGACAACCGTCAAGCAAGCAACTTCGAGTGCACACTAACTCCGTGTGACTTAAATTGTGGTTTTCTGTTAACGAACAGTGACGTGTATTATGCAAATCAAGATTTCAGGTATAACTCCCTGTAAAGTTGATTTGAATAATTTCGATTTTTCCCCTCGAAATTATTCAAATCAACTTTACAGGGAGTTATACCTGAAATCTTGATTTGCAACTCAAAAGGTGTATACTACACATTAAATGGATCCAAGCTTAATCCATGCAAATTAGCATATTTTATACATCTGCAGACCGGGGAGAGAGATTTTGAATTTCTATTATAAAAAATGTTATGAAATCTTAAACCCTTAGCGGGAATACGAAGACTGATATTGCTTATGAATGATTCACAATCAATATCACCCTTAATGACTTTACAAAAAAATAAATAATCAAGATCTTGACGTCTGGCAAATAAACTGCAGCAGTTAAAATATTTACAGTTAATCTCATATTTATAGTCATCGGAATTTGGTAAAAATCTATAAGAACACAAGGAAATAAATTTTCTTTGAATATTCTCCAATTTAGCCGAGTCAGTGGAAGTAATGGAGTTCCATACAACAGATGCATATTCAAGCTTGGATCTAACCAATGTATAGTATAAAATTAATAGACACATGGGAGTAGAAAAAGAATAAGTTATAGATCTAATTAGACCAAGCATTCTTAATGAATGGGTATAAATGTATTGCACATGATCATGGAAATATAATTTAGAATCAAGTATGACACCAAGATCTCTAATACTATTTTCTTAGCAATTATGACATTACTAAGAGAATAATTAAATTTTAGGGAAGTAGTTTTCCGTGAGAAGGAAATGGCTAAAGTTTTGGATTGATTAATTTTCATTCCATTTTCAACAGACCATCGCGAAATTGAATTAATGTCATTTTGTAGAATTTGACAATCAGCCAAACTATTAATTTTTGCGAAAGATTTTGAGATCATCCGCAAATAAAAGACAGCTAGAACTTATTCTTTTACTTATATCATTTATAAATAATAAAAATAAGAGAGGTCCCAATGTAGATCCTTGAGGAACGCCACATAAACTATTAAATGGAACCGAGAGAGAATTACCTAGTCGAACACAAGATTGTCTATCTGTTAAATAATTTTCAAACCAATTAACATATTGATTGGAGAGACCAAAATTACTTAATTTATTTAATAAAATTTTGTGAGGAACAACATCAAATGCTTTGCTAAAATCAAAATAAATTGAGTCAATTTGACCTTGGGTTTCGACTGTGGGCATTATGAGATTAAGATAGGAAACAAAATTAGTAGTAGTAGATTTCCCTCTTGTAAATCCATGTTGTGCTGAATTGATCTTATTTTTAACATAAAATGAAATATGTTTGTGTATTATTTTTTCAAAAATTTTAGAAAAATTGTTCAGGATAGAAATAGGTCTATAATTAGTAACACTGTATTTATTACCATTTTTAAAAACTGGGATAATAGATGCTTCCTTCCAAAGTGAAGGATAAATTCCTGTTTTTAAACTAAGATTGAATAAAAAAGTTAAAACGGGTATGAGAATATTGGAGCAACCCTTAATTATAAAATTAGGAATGCTATCCGTACCTTTAGATTTATTAGGCTTTAGCTTTTTAATGGCTGTAGTTACATCATCGGATGTAATTTTTGGCAGGGGCAAACAGTCAGTGATATTAGAATCATAAGTAATGAAATTAGAATTACAATTTTGTTGAATAGATTTAAATTGACTAGCAAATGCGTTTGCAATTTCTTTTTGGTCTGTGATGTGGACGCCATTTATTATTAATTCTGTGGGATTGCTATTAGTTTTACGAAACGTTTCAACATATTTCCAAAAGTTATTTGGTTCATGCTTTAGGTTGTCATCAATTGATTGTAACCATTTGAATTTATCGGATTTAATCATGGCTTTGACTTGTTTTCTAAAATTAGAAAAATTTGATAATGATGATCAGTTTTATACTTTTTGTAATTTTTATGAGCTTTATTTTTTTTCTTAATAAGCTGACGTAATTCGTTTGAAAACCATTTAGGATAGTGCGATTTTTTAACAAAGGTGACAGGGACACAAAGAGATATAGCATTGTTTATAATTTGAGACAAGGAATTTGCGGCAATGTTTACATCAGTAGTCTGATATATGCTGTTCCAATCATAATTGTAAAGAATAGAATAAAGATTCAGATAATTAGCTTGAGAATAATTTAAATATGAACTGATATGACAGTGTTTCGGAAACGATAAATTTACTTCAATTTGAATAGAGATAGAAGGATGATAAATATCCTCTAAAACTAGAGAGTGATCGGTAAGTTTAACTGTAGTATTATTGACATTAGTAAAAACCAACTCAAGAAGATTTTTACTAGCAACGGTAGAGTTAATTTGATTTAATCCAAGAAGGCAAGTCGAGGAATATAAATCCTTAGACTTAATTTTAGAGTAATAATGAGTATCATTAAGATTGAAACCAGTTGACCAGTCCATACCCGGGGTATTGAAATCACCGAGAATTACTGTTCTAAAATTATGAGTATCAAGATTTTTTTCAAGAAAATTAAGATAATATTTTAAATGATTGAGATTTGTATCAAGAGGGAAATAATGGTTTCCAATTAACAAATTAAAACCATCAGCCATTTTAATTTCAACCCAAACACATTCACTAATAATTTCTAAGTCAAAACGCCTACTTGAAAAAGGTAACTGGTTGCTAATCGCTGTTAGGACACCACCACCTCTTTTCTTGTTGGTGTCTTCAAACATCCTATCTGCACGAAACACAGTATAATTATTAGGAAATAAATTTGTATTAATAATTGACTCTGATAACCATGTTTCAGTGAGACAGATAATGATATCATTAATACTTACTACATTTTCAAAAAATTCATCAACTTTGGTATTAAGACCGCGAACATTTTGGTAAAATATCTCAAGCTGATTACTAGAACTACCCATTGAAAGTTAAGAGAAATAAAACTAAGAGGCATTAACCCTTGAATCGGCAGCGTCCGAATTTGCTGAAGGAGCAAAATGCTGCTCAGGTTTCAATTTACCAAAAAAAGGTGCAATAAGACACCCAGCAGGCCAAACATCAGTATTATTTATTAAATGAAAGTCCCTCTCATCCACTGAGATGTGAAACGAAGAATAAGACTGGAATTTAGTTTTCAATTTAGTAACAGAAAGCGACCTTAATTTCAGTTGATTCAGGAGTGATTCCTCAATATTGTTCTTATTTACATTTGAACTAAATCTAGATACAAATAAGGCTTTGCTCCTAATTCTCTCGGGGCCATTTCTAATTTAGTGTTGGTGCAAGTACCAACTTTCGGTTCACGCTTCTTAAATTTCTTTTTAGTTACAATCTGAAAACCTTCAGGGTCAGTATTAGACATTGTACTAGTGCCTTCATCACATCGTACCGTAGGTGAAATAACCTCTTTGCCAGGCATGTGAACTTGTTGCTGAGAAAGTGGAATTGAGACTGCAGGAATTGCTGACACTGAAGTCCCTATTCTAGCAGTGTCAGACACAACACTGCTATACGATTTCTTAACAGAATTCGCAACAACCTGCTGGTGACCCACTTTAGAATCAACAGCCTTGGGAAGATAGGAATTCCTATCCAAGATCACAGTCATTTCTGCCATTTGGATTTTTAGGGCAGCATTTTCATTCTTTAAATCTACCATTTCTTTTTCAATAATCTTGACATGATCTAGAACAAGGCATAATGTATCTAAAATGGATACACTATTCAACCTCACAGTCTCCAGTTGAACAGATAGTGATTCCCTCGTTTCAAGATCTGGTAGATTAAGTTCTCTCGATGGTGAGATGATCTTCTTATCAGAATTGTTGCTGGCTTTGATAGGAGTATTATCTCCATGCACGGCTTTAGATGCACTAACACACTTAACACACTTATAGGAAGAGCTACCGCCCTCCATAAAAATATCATATTCTACTGACTCTACTTCTAATTGTTCTAAAATTTCTTCATTCCTTTTTCGGTCTAAAAGAGTATATCCTGATGTTCTCCTGAAAAATTTCATTTCCGTTGCTTTGATTCTGTTCATGTCTTTTTTCTTTAATGTCCAAATCTCGCTTCCGTATAGAAGGTGGGTAATGCTAGTGTATTATATATTTTTATTCTTGTAAATTTTTGTACTAATTTAGCTTTTAATGTATTGTTTATTATTCCTAGAATTTGTGTAAATTTGGTAATTTTCTTGTTCACATCTTTTTCATTTTGATAAGATATTTCACAACCCAGATAATTGAAATTTTGCACTTGTTCGAGGCATTGGTTATTGTGTATTATCTTACTTCTCACTGGGTCTTGTCCTAAAAATGCCATTACTTTTGATTTTTGTGCTGAAATTTCCATCCCAAAATCTTTTAATATTTCATTTAATGTATACAATCCTCTTTGTAAATTATCCTCTGAATTGGAAATTATGACTTGATCATCGGCATAGAGTAAGGTATTTAATGTTAGAGCACTGGTTATTTTGATTCCTGATGGGTAGATTTGGTTCCATTTTAAAATAATTTCATTTATATAAATATTAAATAAAGTTGGTGATAGTGGACAACCTTGTCGAACTCCATTATTAACTAATTTTCTTTCGGATATACAGTTATTTATTTTGACACTTATTTTGCTGTCCGTGTAGATTTCTATTATATTTTGGAATAGCAAATTTGGAATATTTTTTTCTTGTAATATGTCGAATAAAAGGTCTCTTCGGACTTTATCAAAAGCTTTCACAAAATCAATAAAAGCTATATGGGTTTCTAAATTAAATTATCTTCTTTTTTCCAACAATAGTTTGATACTAAATAATGGATCTACACATGATCTTCCTTTTCTAAAGAATAATAATAATAGTAATAATAATTCCATGTATGGTGGGTCCCTATCACCACGGCATGGCGCGTCCTCAGGTTCCGGATAGTGGAGACGGCCTCCAGATATGGAGGGTAGCTGCGAATATATTGAATAAGCAGTCGTGGACAGCCGATAAGGGGTGGTCCTCCAGCTTGGGAGTTGGGCGAATGGCTAACAACCCATCACCGTAAAAAACAGTTTGTTACGAATTCCTACAGTAAGCCTCGGAATAGGACTGATTCTCTGGCACGACCACAGCAAAGGAATAAGGTTTTGAGATTTGGCAGGGCATGTAGCACGTATGGGCGAATCCAGAAATGCATATAGAGTGTTAGTTGGGAGACCGGAGGGAAAAAGACCTTTAGGGAGGCCGAGACGTAGATGGGAGGATAATATTAAAATGGATTTGAGGGAGGTGGGGTATGATGATAGAGACTGGCTTAATCTTGCACAGGATAGGGACCGATGGCGGGCTTATGTGAGGGCGGCAATGAACCTTCGGTTCCTTAAAAGCCATTTGTAAGTAAGTAAGTAATAATAATAATAATAATAATAATAATAATAATAATAATAATAATAATAATAATAATAACAATAGTGATAATAATAATTCATTCACAGTGTTCAGCCAAAGGGCAAGTATTTCACTGCAAACCCAGCATTCTTTAGTCTTTCCTATTTTCTGCCTTCCTCTTTGTCTTCGCATATGATTCATATATCTTAATGTCGTCTATCATCTGATATCTTCTTCTATCTCGAACTATTCTCCCGTTCACCATTCCTTCCAGTGCATCCTTCAGAAGGAACTTTCTTCTCAAGCAGTGACCCAGTCAATTCCTTTTCCTCTTTCTGATCAGTTTCAGCATCATGCTTTCTTCATCCACTTTTTCGAACACAGCTCGTTTCTTACTCTGTCTGTCCATTACACACGCTCCATCCTTCTCCATATCCACATTTCAAATGCTTCTATTCGCTTCTCTTCACTTCATCACAATGTTCATATTTGTGCCCCATAGAAAATGTTACACTCACACAAAGCACTTCACTAGTCTCTTCCTTAGTACTTTCTCCAGAGATCCTTTTTCTACTATTAAAAGCTTCCTTTGCCATTCCTATTCTCTTTTGACTTCTTGACAGCTGCTCATGTTACTGCTTATAGCACATCCCAAGTATTTGATTAATAATATTAATAATGATAATTATTATTATTATTTATTTATTATTTATTTATTTATTGATATTTATGTGCTGGACAACAGCCATAGGCCAATAAAAGTCCAGCACAGTGATAAAAATAGTGCAGTAAAATGAACAACTATGGTACACAATACATAATAGAGATAACAACACAATAAAGAACACAGATTACAATAATTCGTTTACATGAATTGATACTATAATATTTTATGGAAAGGAGTTGATTCATACAAAAGTATTACCAATATGTGTAAAACGATAATGCAAATAGGCCTAATATTAGCAAAGACATTGCCATGTTCTAATACTTCTATACATTGAATGGATCGAAATCGCCTACATGTAAGTTAGCATGTTTAATACATCTGGAGACCGGCGAGGAAGATTTAGAGTTTCTAATATAGAAGAGTTTGTGATGTCTCATGTCCTTCATAGGAATACGAAGGTTGACACTGTTTAAGAAAGATTGACAATTAATGTCACCTTTAAGGACCTTACATAAGAATAAGTAGGCCTAATCGAGATCATGACGTCTGGCATACAGGCTTCGACATTTAAAGTGCTCGCATTTTTTATCATAGTTATATTCAGAGTTATTAGGCAGGAATCGGTAAAGATATAATGAAATAAATTTCCTTTGAATATTTTCCAGTTTTGCCGAATCAGAACTAGTAATAGAGTTCCAAACTGCAGATGCATATTCGAGTTTCGATCTCACTAATGTATAGTATAGTATTAAAAGAGAGTCCGGTGTTGAAAAAGAATAAGTAATTGACCGAATTATTCCTAATATTCTTATTGCATGGTTATAAATAAAATCAATGTGGTTTTGAAAATATAATTTATTGTCAATTGATACACCGAAGTCTATAATACAATCTTTTCTGTTAATTAATACATTTTTTAGCGACAGTGACAGTGATGGTAGTTAGGATTGTGACAGTGACATTGTAAATGACAGCGATAGTGATATTGGTGATCATAGTGGCAGAAAGAATACTGATAATGATGATGCTGACTATGATAATGATTGTTGTATTGTTGGTAGTGTTGCGGATGATGGCGAAAATTATTGATGTCCTTCCTAATACCCCACCAGTACACCAAATTATCCTGTGCTTTGAGATAAGACATAGGCTACTTTTATGAAACACTAGCCGTACCCGTGCGCTCCGCTGCACCTGTTAGAAATAAATATAAAGTATAATTAAAATACGACATTTGATCCAGGGTACATTCGTGTTCGATAGAAGGATAAATCGTTTAATATGTTACTTAAATTAAATTGCATTTAAATAATTAAAATGGGATCATTTTGGTCCAGAGAGCACTCATTTGGTGCAATGATAATTTCTTTAACATGTTTCTTTTTAGTTATTACATGCAACCATAGTTTAGTGAAGATATACATATCATTTAGTTTTAATGTGTAAACTTTATATTACTTGCTATATGTTTCCATTGAATTATGGTAATAACTTAATTTTAACCCTTGTTTTCTACGTCTTCAGTAAATGGCGCTTGGCCCACTATGGTTCTGAACCTTCAAATAACTTAAATAGCGATACAGCATATATATAGTGATATGTAATTATATTTCTTTCTTTCGAAAATGTATGAATTCACGATCTCCTATGTACCATTGCCATGGAATGAATATATGTGTTTTTTCTTCCTACTCAAAAATTTTATATTTTGCACATAGGAGTTACTGCAGGAACAACAACGCTATAATCTGAGACGGCGGTGAAAATGTACATTGTACTGTTATTTTAAAAGTCTTCGTATATCCTTAAATATCAATCCTATCAAAATTTTTCATAGAATAAATCTTATCGGAAATCAGTTTTAAAGAAACGTTTGTTATGTAACATCTTTCATAATAATCAATAATAAGTGAGATATTTCGATTTATTTGATTCAGGCCCCCTTATAACCCCCCTTTTAAATAAAGTATTTTGAATGTCATATAGCCTAAAATCTAAGTTACAACGAACTTAATTTATATTCCAATTTTCATCGAAATCCATTCAGCCATTATCGCGTGAAAAGGTAACAAACATCCTGACAGACAGACAGACAGACAGACATAGAAACAACAATTAAAAAAAAGTGATTTTCGGTTTCAGGATGGTTAATTATAAATGTTAACACCAATTACTTTTGGAAAATCGAAAATTACCAGAAACATTTTGGCTACAGATTTATTATTAGTATAGACTAGCCGTACCCGTGTGCTCCGCTGCACACGTTAGAAATAAATATAAAGTAATTACATAATTAAAATAGGACATTTGATCCAGGGAACATTCGTGGTTGATAGAAGGATAAATCGTTTAATATGTTACTTAATTTAAATTGCATCCAAATAATTAAAATGCGATCATTTTGGTCCAGAGACACTCATTTGGTGCAATGACAACTCCTTTAACAAGTTTCTTAATTTTTATTACATGCAACCATAGTTTAATGAAGATTGACATCATTTAGATTTAATGTGTATATTTTATTTTACTTGTTATAGGTTTCCATTGAATTATGGTAATAACTTAATTTTAACCCTTGTTTTCTACGTATTCAGTAAATGGCGCTTGGCCCACTATGGTTCTGAACCCTTCAAATAACTTATATAATATAATATAATATAATATAATATAATATAATATAATATAATATAATATAATATAATATAATATAATATAATATAATATAATATAATATAATATCAGAAGTTACTGCAATAACATTATAGCATTATGTCTATCTAGAGAAAATACACTTTCCAATGGTGAAATAATAATTAATTATACAAATCGGTTAATTTAGCTTCCGACAGTACTTCATACAAACACAGAAACATTCTCTGTAGGCTATCTTTCATAGCTTTCGATTGTTGCTGTCCAAGGCCCCTTATAGACGAAGTCATTTTTTTTTTATTTCATTACACGGCCTTAGATGGCAGTTATTCTAATTTTAAAACTCATTTATCTCATTAAATATCAGTCCTATCAAACTTTTTCAAGGAATAAAACTTATCGAAAATTATTTTTAAAGAACCTTTTGTTATGCAACATTTCTCACAAAAATCAATAATAAGCGAGATATATCGGCTTATTTAATTCAGGCCCCCTTATAACCCCCCTTTTACATAATGTATTTTGAATGCCATATAGCCTAAAATCTAAGTTATAACGAACTTAATTTATATTCCAATTTTCATCGAAATCCGTTAAGCCATTATCGCGTGAAAATGTAACAAACATACAGACAGACAGACAGACATACATACAAACAAAAATGTCAAAAAAGCGATTTTCGGTTTCAGGGTGGTTAATTATATATGTTAGGACCAATTATTTTTGGAAAATCGAAAATTACCAGAAAAATTTCGGCTACAGATTTATAATTAGTATAGATTAAGGAATACCTCATGATTTGCAATCAGTAGATCTTCGAACTACAAGGTCTGTCATTGACAACACAAGAAGATACATGAACAACAGATAACTATCTGCAACCCAGAGTTGTTCGAATCTGCGACTTGGCATGTTAATTTGCACGTTCAACAACGACATAATTAAACAACTGAAGAATTAACGAAGTTTTAAACGGATTGGAAACCGTCAGCGATACATGTCGCTGGAAGGCAGGAATGGAATCACATTTCTGGTACTTAGAGGAGTGGATTGTAACTTCCGTGTTACTGAGCAAATCTGTGAATTCCTAAGTAGGCTTACCAGTATATGTGCGATGAGAACTGCGGAGTGTTCCCATAGATACGCCATGTTGCCGCACTAACAAGGTGCTTCTCAGGACAAATCCTTTCCGCGTTGCAAAATTATTAGCATCGTTTTAACTTGGCCAATATAGAGCTCGCTAGTCCTACCACTACTATGAACCCAAGAATAAGATATCAACTTCATAAGTTCGGCAGCGCTTTGGAATTCACTTTGTGTGCAAACACTGAATTGGTTCTTCTCCACTTCACCGCTCACTATCATCTGTGAAACATTTAGATACACTTAGGCCAGGGGCGAAAGCAAGGGGAGGTTACAGGGCCTCCCTCTTGAAACTTTTAAAAAATAAGACTACATATTTAGATATTACTATTTTTTTTAGTCCATAATCGTTTTCCTTTCCCTAATTATTTACTGTCAGGATTCACACCTGTGGAGTAACAGTTAGTGCGTCTAGCCGCGAAACCAGGTGGCCCGGGTTCGATTCCCGGTCGGGGCAAGTTACCTGGTTGATGTTTTTCCGGGTTTTCCTCAATCCAATATGAGCAAATGCTGGGTAACTTTCGGTGTTGGACCCCGGACTCATTTCACCGGCATCAACACCTTCGTCTCATTCAGACGCTAAATAACCTAAGATGTTGATAAAGCGTCATAAAATAAGTCTCGTCGCTCTAATTTCCGGCAGCCAATCAAGTTGCAGATCGCTACATTTAAACGTGTGCGTTTGTGATTCGCTGATGAAGAAGTTATTCATTTCTTAAGGCTCGATAACCTACTTAATATAATCGCCCGGCATTTTGGCTCTTTCGTTGGCGTTTGCAGAAAGGGCACGAGGACGTTATTTGCCGCTCAATTATTTGCTGAACTACAGTGCGTTTGATTTATTATCATAGGAACTACGACATGATGGCGTTTAACGGTGTGGAAAATAGATTCCTCCTATGGTAGCTCGGCAACGAAAGAACAAAAATGACGAACGATACTACCTACCTTAAATTCAAATTCAAATTTATTTACAATTTACATTTGAAATGAATACATATGAATAGATACCCGAAATGAGCATATGCTCGTGCTCGGGTACAGTCCAGTAGTCTACATAAATTTTACAGAGATCAAATAATAATGCTGATGATAGGAATAATAGTAACAATAATAATAATACTAATAATAATAATAATAATAATAGTGATAATACAAAAATATTTACAATAATAAAATAAATACTAAGACGGATAAAATAAAATATAAAACCACTAGCGAGAGTTAACACAACTTAAATAAGCATATAAATAACCGGAAAAAAATGACGAACTCGAAAATCAACAGAAAAGTTCTTTGTATCGCAGACGACAGCAACCGCCGTATTGACATTGTGTTATGCATTATTGGTAGTAAGGGGGAGCCGAAAGTCTACGTAACTGCCGTTCTCTTCGAATCTTCTCGTACAATCATGGGAACTTAATGCTGCAAAAACAAAATGTCTACGAGTCAAGCTGTTCATTATTACCAGGATAAATACAAATAATACTGAAATATATTAATCAAGTTTCAGTTATAGATCTCCCCTTTTGTGCAAGAGATATCATATCAAAATATTTTATGAATGGCGGGGAAAATATAAATTTCAAGAACTCTCTAGTGACAAGAGATAGTGACAAGTACAATCAAGTGTATCTTTTTTTTTAGTAGGTTATTTTACGACGCTTTATCAACATCTTAGGTTATTTAGCGTCTGAATGAGATGAAGGTGATAATGCCGGTGAAATGAGTTCGGGGTCCAGTACCGAAAGTCAAGTGTATCTGTGGCGATGCTAAGAAATCATTTATTGGAGATATAAACTGTTATTAATTAAGAAAATGATCTATTTATATTTATTACAATGTTTTAACTTATAGGTTACATGCATCAGATGAATACAATAAAAATTAGTAACATATAATGCTAGTAACACTTAAAAAAATAATAAAATTTATCAAATATCATACAAACATTTTCACTTTATTTTTAAACTTAAGAATGTGTAAATTGCTTAGGTCAGGATTATTTTTCAATACTGAATTGTATAGTCTTGGTCCATAATTCCTACTGTGTCTTAAGCCAGCTATAGTATACTTTATAGAGCCTTCACTTCCTAAGACGTAAGCAAAGAGGAGGAGTCACGCCGGGAATAACAGCGTCGCGACTTTAGTACAATGGATTCATGCTCATCGATTTACATGGAAACAGTTGGCGACACTGACTGAACAAAATAACGACCATGCGATAAATTGAAAGTGATAAATCGAGCTGCAAGAAATTATCGCGATGTATGACTGTGATTGGTTGGAATTCAAAATTTCATTACACTTCATTGGCCGAAAATAGAATGACGTCATATAAACGAAATAGTCTTTATAGAACCTTTTAAAAGAATTCCCAGTTCGTCTTCCAGTGAATGTATTGCGTCACATTTAACTCAAAAAGTCATCAAAGGCTAAGGTAGCGGACACTATAGTCCCGTCGTCGGTCTAATTTCCGGCAGCCAATCACGTTGCAGATCGGCTACATATAAACGTGTGCGTCTTGTGATTCGCCGATGAAGACATTCATTTCTTAAGGCTCGATAACCTACTTAATATAATCACCCGCCATTTTGGCTCTTTCGTTGGCGTTCGCAGAAAGCACACGAGGACGTTATTTGCCGCTCAATTAGTTGCTGAATTACAGTGCGTTTGATTTATTATCATAGGAACTGCGACATGATAATATTTAACGGTGTGGCAAATAGATTCCTCGTATGGTAGCTCGGCAACGAAAGAACAAAAATGGCGAACGATACTTAGACTTTATAGAGCCTTCACTTCCTAAGACGTAAGCAAAGAGGAGGAGTCACGCCGGGAATAACAGCGTCGCGACTATAGTACAATGGATTCATGCTCATCGATTTACATGGAAACAATTGGCGACACTGACTGAACAAAATAACGACCATGCGATAAATTGAAAGTGATAAATCGAGCTGCAAGAAATTATCGCGATGTATGACTGTGATTGGTTGGAATTCAAAATTTCATTACACTTCATTGGCCGAAAATGTAATGACGTCTTATAAACGAAATAGTTTTTATAGAACCTTTTAAAAGAATTCCTAGTCCGTGTTCCAGTGATTGTATTGCGTCACATTGAACTCAAAAAGTCATAAAGAACTAGGAAGGTAGCGGACACTAGTTGATGAAAGCTAGGACTGCTACATGGTGATATTCATTGCAATACCGACACTAGAAATAGGCTGACGGGAAGTCTCGCCAAGATGTTTCCCGACTCATTTACCAAGTCAATCACGGCCGACGCTACCACTGCTTCAGCGCCAGATGGCGTCCAACTCGCCGTCGGCACTTTATTAATCACATTACTATAACCGCATCGCTTCTATCAGAATACGTCCACTATCTCGCCTATGTTCTCAATTCCCTTGTTTCTGTTTCTCTTGGAAGTTCAATCAATAGTTGCACATGGTGTATGCGAAAGCAGACCGAAGATTCTGCACGGAGACGTAACGACTGCACAATAATATAGGAACTAATATGTTACATCACATTTATACCTTAAAAATATCATTTTAACTATCATAATTGTCGTTTACACCATCATTATCATCTTCCATATGAATATAAATATTGTTATTGCATCGATGGTGTTCAGGTAAAAAGGTTTGTCTCACAACATAAATATTTTTCAAGAACAACAAAAATTAAATTTTAACACATAATAATAATTATTGAATCAATTTTATGACACTACAATGGATGAAGCACAAAATGGATTCCGAAATGGTAGATCATGTGCAGATGGATATTTGATCGAAACACATAGAGAATTTAATATTGAAACCCATCTGGCATTTATTGATATGAGGAAAGCCTTCGACAGACTAGATAGAAACAAATTATTGAATAATTTCGAGGAAAAATTGTTCCGGAGCCGGGTATCGAACCCGGGACCTTTGGTTTAACGTACCAACGCTCTACCACTGAGCTACCCGGGAACTCTAACCGACACCGATCCAATTTTTCCCTCTATATCCACCGACCTCAAAGTGGGCTGACAACCGTCATTTTGCACACTGACTCCGGAACAATTTTTCCCTCATGGTTAGAGTTCCCGGGTAGCTCAGTGGTAGAGCGTTGGTACGTTAAACAAAGGTCCCGGGTTCGATACCCGGCTCCGGAACAATTTTTCCCTCGAAATTATTCAAATCATTTACAGGGAGTTATATTTGATTTGCAAAATTATTGAATATTTTAGCATATGATGGTATTCTAAATCAATTAATAAAAGCTATTTACAATATTTATAATAATAATAATTATATACAGGTTAGGATTGGAAACAAATATTCAGAATGGAAACGAATAAATCAAGGAGTGAGGCAGGGTTGTAGTTTATCTCCTCTATTATTTATAATATACATGAATCACATTATTAAGGAATGGAGATTGAAACCACATGGAAGTACACCGATAAGTCGTTTGTCCCGAATAGATACCTTATTATTTGCTGATGATATTGTGTTTATGGCAACTTCAGAAGATTATTTACAATGTTTGGTTTACAACTTTAATCTAATGACAGAAAGTTTCAATATGGAAATCTCAACTGACAAATCTAAACTGATGACTTTTTTAGGAAAGGAACCAGTCCGTAGCAAAATTTGCATCAATAATAAGGCCATCGAACAGGTTAAAAATTTTAGTTATCTCTGTTGCCAGATTTCATATGAAGAAGAAAAGAATTTGAATGAGAAAATTATTAAATTCAACAGAGCAATAGGAATAATTAATCTGATATTCAAACCAATTTTAGTACAGAAACAAACGCGCACCAGAATTTATAAAACATTGGCCAGACCTATACTTTGTTTTGGTAGTGAAGCTTGGACGATTCGTAATATTGTTTTACAAAGATTAACGGCGGCAGAAATGAGATTTATGCGTCGCACAGCGGGATACACGAGAACGGATCACATTAGAAATTTTGACATTATGAAAGAACTGAAGATTGACCCGATTACGGAATACCTACAGAAACACAGACAAAACTGGAGATCACATGTCATCAGAATGCCTCGTTCTAGACCTCCACGCCAAATTTTAAAGTACCATCCTGTGGGCAGGAGGCCGTAACGGGGCTCTAGGCCCAATACATGCAAGGATGATGACGATGATTATTATTGTTAATATTATTATTATATTACCTAACATGAACGATTGTAAATATAATTATCAAAACAATATCTTGTAATTACATTTTAATTAATTACACTAATTACAGGAATAAGACAAATTTAACAGAATGAGGGTTAAGAAGCCCTTTTACCTAAAAACATCGACATCATAGGTAGTGCCACGAGTAATTTTGAATTTATCGATGCCACCATTGGATTATGGTTAATGTTATTATTGAAGGGTTCAAAGCCATAGTGGTCCAAGCGTCATTTATTAAAAATGGAGAAAGCAAGGGTTAAAGTTAAGTGAATACTACAGTTTAATGAAGATTGACATATCAGTTAGATTGAATGTCTATACTTTATATTACTTGGTATATATCTCCATTGAATTACGGTAATAACTTCATTTTGCCTCTTGTTTTCTGCGGTTTTAGTAAATGGCGCTTGGCCCATTATGGTTCTGAATAATTAAATTGTAATTGCGATTATCGGAGTGTGAATTAAGATTTCTGTTGAGGGGGGATAGAATTCTAGTTACGGAATACCATACATAAAATAATAGTAATAATAATAATTATAATAATAATAATAATAATAATAATAATTATTATTATTATTATTATTATTATTATTATTATTATTATTATTATTACAGGAGAATGGAGAAATTTACACAACACAGAACTGCACGCATTGTATTCTTCACCTGACATAATTAGGAACATTAAATCCAGACGTTTGAGATGCGCAGGGCATGTAGCACGTATGGGCGAATCCAGAAATGCATATAGAGTGTTAGTTGGGAGACCGGAGGGAAAAAGACCTTTAGGGAGGCCGAGACGTAGATGGGAGGATAATATTAAAATGGATTTGAGGGAGGTGGGGTGTGATGATAGAGACTGGATTAATCTTGCACAGGATAGGGACCGCTGGCGGGCTTATGTCAGGGCGGCAATGAACCTTCGGTTCCTTAAAAGCCATTTGTAAAAATAAGTAAGATTATTATTATTATTATTATTATTATTATTATTGTTATTATTATTATTATTATTACGCCTCAACGCTTGGTCGCTTGTCTTGCATCTTGATCATAATAATAATCAGGGAAAGGATTTATATGTAAATACATATTTACTTATAAAGCTAATATAATTTATATTTTGCATTATCTTTATGTTTCACAATGTGTAGGGTTGAAAATCCTACTTTTATTTTCCATATTTTTCCATATTTTAGAGTTTAGTACATATTTTCGTTAATTTCCATATATTTTCCATATTTCATATAAAACAGTCCATATTATATTAGGTTTAACAATAAAACAAAACAAAATTCCATTAACTTTTAAAATACATTTCAACAATAGAGATTTAAACACATGTTCAGTAATCCCTTTAACATCAGAGTTATTTGAAAATTAGCATTTATCAACAATGGGAAAGTAAGTTACAAAACTGTATTAATTTAATTTAAAATTTTAACAGACTTCAGTTGTGCAGCTCAACAGTTAAATGCCAGTCAGAGTACACATAGGTTCAGTTTTGTAAATCATACTATAAAGACGGTTTTATGCCAAAAGTACGTCATTCAGTCAATTTAAAATCAAAACTAACAAGTTACATTTCAGAATTTAAAGAAGATGGTTTATCAACTGACAATAAAATATTATTTTGTAATTTGTGTCAGTGTGCAGTATCATCTACACAAAAGTTCCTGGTGCAACAACACATTACAACTAGTAAACATCAGGCCAACAAACAACTAAATTCCAAGCAGAGACAATTGTTTTTAACACAACCAACAACATCGAATGTAAGATCTGAGTTTAACATCGACCTTGCCGTTCTCTCATCTCTGCTGATATTCCTCTCTACAAACTAAAGAATAAGGTCTTCAGGGAATTCCTTGAAAATATACTCAACATACAATCCCGGATGAGTCAACACTTAGGAAGACGTATGCTCCATCCATCTACGATGAGACAATACAGAAGATAAGAGATGAAATTAAAGATAGTTCAATTTGGGTTTCCATTGATGAGACTCCCGACAAAGAAGGTAGACTTGTTGGTAATGTAGTTATCGGTTTGTTAAGTGAACAATATTCTGAACGAATTCTTTTACATTGTGATGTTCTAGAAAAGTGCAATAACAAAACTATAGTTAAACTGTTCAACGAAGCTATGGGTATCCTGTGGCCAAAGGGTATTATGTACGATAATGTGTTATTCTTTATTAGCGATGCTGCCCTTATATGGTCAAAGCTGGACAAGCATTATCTGTTGTATATCCTAAATTGACTCATTTTACTTGTGTGGCGCCTGCATTTCATCGTGTGGCAGAAGTGGTCAGAGACAATTTCCCTAAAGTAGATTTGTTGATTTCATCAGTGAAAAAGTATTTCTCAAAGCTCCCAGTAGAGTTAACGTGTTGAAAGAAATGTTTGAAATTCCATTGCCACCAAAGCCAATTTTAACTAGATGGGGTACATGGCTAGAAGCAGTTGAATATTATGCCGAACATATAGACTCTATTAACAATGTTCTCCTTGCATTGGACTCTGAAGATGCAGTCTCAATTGATACTGCGAAAACAGTTACCTGTGACATAAGTGTGAAGAATGACTTAGCTCACATTCAGCATACATTTTCATGCATCATAAAATCTCAAAAGTCTCCAAAATAGGCACCTTTCACTATCTGAAAGTTTTGAAATTATAAATAGTACTGTGGAACAACTGAATCGTGGTAGAGGTAAAGTTGCAGATGCAGTAAGAGCTAAACTGGACACTGTACTTTCAAAAACCCTGGATATGAAGAACTACAAAAGGTTGTTGCTGTGATGAGTGGTGAATCAACAGTGAAGATTAACTTGGACTTATCCCCAGCAGACATTGTGAAATTGAATTATGTACCAGTTACTTCTTGTGACGTCGAACGCTCTTTTAGTCAGTATAAATCTATCCTCAGAGACAATAGAAGAAGATTCACTTTTCAGCACTTGAAAGAAATGTTTGTAACCTATTGTTATGGTAACAGACAATAAAAATTGTGTTTTGTTGAAACTACATTGGAAGATAAGGTACGTCCATTATATTTTTGTTTAGTTTGATTAAAATGTACCAATATTTAACGTACATAGTCATTTTTTTATAATTTTAAGTCCATATTTAATTCCATATTTTGGTAAAAATCCATATTTAATTCCATATTTTGGTAAAAATAACTACATATATATTTACATATTTCATATATTTTTAGTCCATATAAATCCGTTCCTGATAATAATTATAATTATATCCATGAGCAGGCTTAAGATAAGATTTGTAATTCCTAAGTTATTGATTGTTGTCAACTTGTCGATTATGATAGTACATCAATATTATTTTATTTGTTTACTTCATAATTTATAAAGTATACTCATATTAAAACTATTATATTTTGTGAGGGGATAGAAGTTATCCCTGGCAAGGATGTTAATATGAATTTATGAGACGGGATAATTTTCCAACAGGGAGGGAAATCCCCCATCCACCCGTTAATTCGTACCCTGGATAGTTCTTCATTACATTGTTGTACACTTTATTATATCTCTTATTATTACTATAGCTCCAGTAGCTAAGTTAACAGTCATGATCTTTGATCTTTGAAACGAAATGTATGATTTGCGTGTCTTGTCATGAAATTAACTTTTCTAGAATATAAAGTACTTAAACCTGCAAATACATAAGATTAAATAATACATACTGCTGAATTCGGAACTAGCAGGACAATTTGAGTATCAATTATTAATAGTCTTAGTAATACGTATTTGAAAGTAGTACTGAATTACCTAATAATAGGCTACAAATAGTAAATATCCTGTAATTATATCATCTGCTAGTCGGGCAGCCACTTTTCCGGGTGGAATTACATTTCTAATAAATTGTTTCAATATATACTATAAATGTTATTCAGATTGGTGGAGTTCCTTGTGAATCAAGATCCGCAAATATATTTTGAGATTAGTTAATTCCTCCACATAGGACATTAACAAATATGAATATAACTAAGAAATTTACGTTCTGAGAAATTTAAAAAGGCAACACCAAAATAACAAAAACAAATAAAACTAAAACAATAAACAAACTGAAAATTTCTTCAGCATAAATATTAGGCTATTCATAGAAAATCTGTATATCATCATCATCATCATCATCATCATCATCATCATCATCATCATCATCATCCTGTCATACTATCCCAAAAGAACTCTTACGGCCTGAAAAAGCGATTTTGCTGCCATCTTTTCATAGGTCGACCAAACCTTTCCCATTTGGACGATACTTCATTATTGACTTAGGGAACCTGGATGAAACCATTCTTGAGACGTACCTTCCAGTTTAACTGATATCTGGAGATATAGTCCAGTATTGATGACACATTAAATTCTTGAAGGATATCTTCATTTTTTTTTCGATCCATTTAGTGTAGCCAGCTGTTCGGCGCATAAATCATCTCGAAGCTGTTAGCCTGCTTTCATCTTTTGTCATTATAGTCATGCGTTCACTACCCGATAACATAAGACTGGTCGAGCTATTTTTTGATATAGACGAGTTAACGAAGTTGATTTTTTACTAATGAAGGTTTTAAAACTCTATTAATGATGCCCATTCATTTGTTCAAATTGTACCAATTTTCTCTGATAAAGCCAAATTTTCAACAAAAGAAAGTTTGTATCCTAAATAATTAAACACATTAACTCCTCTTTCAAAAATTGTGTTATTTAAACAAATTTTGCTTCTATTGTGATTTACTACAAAAGGCCATTATTTTTGTTTTGGTACTGAATATTCCATTGAATATTTTAAACTAAAAATTTCAGCATAAATATGTACTGACTATTGCAAATCATCTTCAATCTGTATATAAAAAAGCTAAACTTACGAGTTGTAATTATTAGGACTATTTTATCAATAAAAATAAATAAGAGAATTAATAAAGCACGTAAAAGAAGACGAAATTTAAAATCATCAAATTAATTTTTCGCTATCACGAGTGTTTCTTGTGTTTTCAGAAACAAATGTTAAAGTTGACATACTGATTCTAGTACTACGAATACTTCTTAATATATCAGTATTTTTAAACATGGTTATTTCGACATCTTAAAATAATTTCTGAAACTCTATAGTCTCCCAAATATTCTCATTTCCAACACTGCAGCCTAAACAAGTCGTACTTCCCCATCTGCTAAACTCTTCGGTTTTCTAAGAAACTGCTTTATCGAATTGGTCCTTCCCTTCTTAGAAGTATCAAAGAGAGTAAAACCTGTGAATTGTCATTGTTCTCTGAAGGGAAGTTGTAATTCCGATGTCCTCTTTTGTAGGAAAGAGAAACAAAGGCGACAATCGCGACCGAATTGTCGTATACGACACAATTTATCTCGGTGTTTCAGTAGAAAAACTGGTAAGCTTTGATAGAAGGACTTCTGAAAGAGACACGGTAGAAAAGACAGTGTGAGCCATAAGCCACACTTCACCTGCAAAGAACACAAAACACCTCATCTTATGTTATGCATGGGCAGCTGTTTCTGCAAATTGTGCAATTGGGCAACGTCTTAAATGATAAATGACCGAAAGCATAATTATGGATTGGGAATGGTTTCAGCACCACTGTGCGCCGCCTGTTCGTGACTTTTAAATCAGGCCTGGGCATCGGGAGCGGAACTAGACTCTAAACGGGGATGCTTAATATTCATCCGTCACTGGATCAACGCTGCATCGGTGTTCGGCAAGAATTATGGATGAAGAGAAATGGTAAAGCTCCCTGTGAGAGAGTAGAATCCGCCTGCTCCCGTGCCTGTTCTAAACAACAACCTTCCTTGAAGGCGGATTGGTCGTGGATCTCCAACATCACCTTCACAATTACCATGACCTCCACGGAGTCCCTATTTGATCACGCTGGACTTCACCTTATGGAGACATACATCAAAGTCATGTCAACTGATGCCCATATGGGCAAGACAGAATACTTTAGAGCTCAGGAGAGCCTGAATCGCTTTACAGCAAAGGAAAGAGACAGACGAGAGAGGTAGTACATGCCGCTTGGTCGAGCTATAGGCTATTCAGGGATGAAGCACAGATTCAATGGATAAAGGGAAGAGACCTTATTAAAACTGTATCCATGGTAACTTTTACATTTGTCTGAGAAGTATAAGTGTGCATTAAAAGAATTTAAGTTTCAATTTTAATGCTCATTTTTCACGAGTTTCCTTTTTATTCAAAAGCAATATTTTCAAATTTTTACAGAAATTTTGAGGCATCTTTATTTAGTAGCCTTACAAGTACTAAAACAATGTTTTCGTAAATCTAATATATCGTAAATATGTACTACTGAAGATACGTATTGAAAATTTTGAAAATATTGGCATGGAAAAAGTTTGTAAGAAAATGAATTAACAAAGGAACTACAATGTTACATCATAAACATAGCTTCAGCAGATTTCGAGGAAACAATTTAATATTCTGATGACAGGAAGTTTCTCACCAATATCACCTTAAAAGCATAATGCGATAAGAGTTTTGTTATGTAATATTAGTTATAGTTGAAATATGTACATAGGTAACTTTGCTTTGTACTGTAATATTGTTTTGATTAGTTTATTGATTACTTTTATAAGGCTAAAGATACCATCAATATCAATTCCAACTTATCATATCATACTTAATGTCTTTCTTTGGGATATCACTTTCTTTATGAATGAGGTTTCATTCACTTAATGAAATTTATCTGAATATACCTTCTTAATTATTATGTTAGTAACTGCAATGTTAAGAAACTGGTGTTAGTACTTGTTTTACAGACAGTATAGATAATATCAAACAGCAAATAGCCATATAAATTAAAGACATAAAATTTCACGTTCTGTTTGAAGTTTGTACACCACTGATTGCTTAATTGAACAGGCTCCTTATTCATATACATAATCCTTGCTCCTTCCATTCCTAGCGCTATGATGCCCGCGCACGACGTCAAGGTCAGAAAAATACGCTTGCTTTCACATCACTGACATACATAAAAGAGATATCGGCTGAAATTCCCTACGAAACAAATGACAGAATACGAGGTGCTGTGAGAATCTCCTTAGCAACCACAGCACCAGCGATGTTACGCAAAGTGTTTCAAATGACCTGGAAACGTATCCAGATTTGCAATGACTGATGGAGTTGAGACAGACCCATTAAATTAATAGTTAAGTACGGTTACGGTGACTTATGTCCCACTCTGTATAGTACTAATGGCCGCTTTCACAAAGCTTCATTAAATCAATCCAAAGAAACAACACTAGTGAACGTCAAATATTTAAAAATTCACTACAATGCGAGATGTTAAAAACAAAATTTTCTTATAATTTAATGGACGGTAAGTAATCCTTCATTACGGACAAATAAGTAGGTGCAATAAATATGTCATAACTAGGCCTATATCACACAATTTTTATGAAACCATAACCTACTAGACCTATAATTATCGCAAAATGTGTTCCTGCTATAGGCCTATTATTCGCATACTTACTGGCTTTTAAGGAACCCGGAGGTTCATTGCCGCCCTCACATAAGTCCGCCATTGGTCCCTATCCTGAGCAAGATTAATCCATTCTCTATCATCATATCCCACCTCCCTCAAATCCATTTTAATATTATCTTCCCATCTACGTCTCGGCCTCCTAAAGGTCTTTTCCTCCGGCCTCCCAATTAACACTCTATATGCATTTCTGGATTCGCCCATACGTGCTACATGCCCTGCCCATCTCAAACGTCTGGATTTAATGTTTTTAATTCTGTCAAGTGAAGAATACAATGCGTGCAGTTTTGTATTGTGTAACTTTCTCCATTCTTCTGTAACTTCATCCCTCTTAGCCCCAGATATTTTCCTAAGCACCTTATTCTCAAACACCCTTAACCTATGTTCTTCTGTCAAGGTGAGAGTCGAAGTTTCACAACCATAAAGAACAACCGGTAATATAACTGTTTTATAAATTCTAACTTTCGGATTTTTTGACAGCAGACTGAATGATAAAATCTTCTCAACCGAATAATAATAATATCTATTATTGATGAGGCAAATAAGCATCCTGAAATGTTAGAGACATAATTGTAGGAGTAATCTTTATGATTATACTTATTCTGATGCAATAATTACCGAGAGAAGCAGACAGATAGGAATTAAAAGTTTGTTTGTCCTCGAATGTTGCAGACTGGACTAATACCTGAAGCTGATAAATGTAATACTAACTGTGGTGACGATAGCTGTATGTTTTCATATGAAATAAACTACCATTAAAATTGATCCATTCAAATAAACAATAAGATATATACAATATTTAACTTTGAATTTCTGGTGTAAAATTGTAACGTTGTATGGAATATAAGACTTAATGTGATTGTGTCTATTTTACAATATTCATAAGAACTGCATTGAAACTTATTACAAACAGGAAACACGCTGTTGGATTATTTAGATCTGAGAGGCTTTCTGGAAGCCCTGGAGTGTAAGAGCTCTTCCCTTCTTTTACTGGCGGAGGTTGGGGGGAACCACTAGCATGCAGGAATTTAATATTTACCCCAAATGAATTCAGGAGACCCTGCACTCAACAGATGCCTAAACTTCGCGTTCTAGAGGGAGAATTCTTAGCAAAATGTATGGCAATTGGAGGTAACACTGGAAATAACTTGAGTGTTTCAAATTCTAAATTCCTCTTACTCTCCTCATCAGAAAACGTTATGAACGCTGGGGACAGGCGATGTCTTTACAGAGAGAGGATATGCAGAAGTTGTGAAATGAAACAACGAACGTTTCATTATTGAGCACAGAGCTGTAAACAGTTCATAAATAACAACCTTAATGGTGTTTGACTCTGATTATAGGCATAGAAACACAATAATAATTTATTTATTTATTTATCTATACTAATAATAAATCTGTAGCAGAAATTTTTCTGGTAATTTTCGATTTTCCAAAAAAGAGTAATTGATCCTACCATATATAATTAACCACCCTGAAACCGAAAATCGCTTTTTGAAATTTTTGTTTGTAAGTCTGTCTGTCTGTCTGTCTGTCTGTCTGTCTGCCTGTCTGTATGTTACCTTTTCACGCGATAACGGCTGAACGGATTTCGATGAAAATTGGAATATAAATTAAGTCCTTTGTAACTTAGATTCTAGGCTATATGGCATTCAAAATACATTATTTAAAAGGAGGTTATAGGGGGCTTGAATTAAATAAATCGAAATATCTCGCTTATTATTGATTTTTGTGAAAAAAGTTACATAACAAACGTTTCTTTAAACATAATTTGCGATAACTTTTAATCATCGAAAAATTTTGATAGGACTGATATTTAATGAGATAAATGAGTTTTAAAACTAAAATAACTGCCATCTAAGGCCGTGTAATGGATTAAAAACAAATGACTTCGGCTATAAGGGGCCTTGGACAGCAACAATCGAAAACTCTGAAAGATAGCCTACAGAGAATGTTTCTGTGTTTGTATTATGTAATATCGGAAGCTAAATTAACTGATTTGTATAAATTAATTATTTCACCATTGGAAAGTGTAGTTTGTCTAGATGGACATAATGCTATACTGTTATTACAGTAACTTCTGATATGATATATTTTATTTTTTTATTTTATTGGTTATTTTACGACGCTGTATCAACATCTAGGTTATTTAGCGTCTGAATGAAATGAAGGTGATAATGCCGGTGAAATGAATCCGGGGTCCAGCGCCGAAAGTACCCAGCATTTGCTCGTATTGGGTTGAGGGAAAACCTTATTTAATTCTGAAAAACCTCAACCAGGTAACTTGTCCCGACCGGGATTCGAACCCGGGCCACCTGGTTTCGCGGCCAGACGCGCTGACCGTTACTCCACAGGTGTGGACCGATATTATCTATAATGTACAGTAAATGTATGCAGGGTGGAAGGTAAGGTAGTACATTAATTGACAGTAGCCATAGATCTCATTATTTAGAGTAAGTTTTGTCAAATAAAACAAATTATAGGAATTTACGGATAGTAAGATAATTGCAAGTGTTTTGAAAGCGCTTATGACAATTGCAAGATGTCTCAGTGGCGCGTAAGTAGTACCCACATCCCATGCGGTGGGTTAAGTTCAACTACCTTTCACCCTGTACCTTGCAGCAGGTGTAGGGGAGGGAGGCAGCAAACAAAAATGTACCGATTAGGTATTTTAGCTTCTAATCTAAATCTTCGCACAAAAATTTTAAACTCAGCTAATCTAAATATAGACAAATCTTCGCACAAAAATGACCTACGTAAACTCCGGATGGGACCTAACTGTTATATGTTTAGTTTGTGTAACTTAATGTCAGAAAATGTAAATTAATATCCCGAATGAACAAAAATAGCTCGTGTTTGGAGGCAGTTTAACAATGAATACAGAGTTATCAACTTACAATGCAATACACTAACAATTCAATACTAAAAGTATGGCGTAATAATTTTAATGTCAGCGAGAAATACGTACAGCAATAACAAGAAATATCGTGAAAATCAGACAATTATGTCGAAATTATTTAATACACTAATGATTGCATTTTCAGTTACAATGAATGAAAAAAAGAAAACTGATGTAACTTTGTGAACAAGATGTAATTAACATTACAGTTTGTTGTTTTACGAATCACTATTCTGGGCGTTAATAATGAAATAAAGAGTAATAAACTCTGTAAACCACATTCCACTCATCTTACAGGATCAATATGTCCACCATCAGCGAGCGTGCAGCTTTCACATCTTCTAGTCCAATTATGAGGAACTCTGGCCAGTAGTTCTTCACTGTTCCGAATTTCTTCCGCGGCCTGGATCATGTCTAAGTACTCACTATTTGTGAACTCTGGTATCTCGTAGTTTTAAAATAAACTAAACTGTATCGCTGTACGTCCAACTGCACACTAATGCATTGTAAACATCACAACAGCTGATCAGTTGCGAGTACGTCCCGACAGCGATGCCAGATTTTTTGACCTTCTGTATGTGACTCGACAATCAATGTTTCCAATGTTTCTTCAATCGATAAATTCGAAATCTGTGAACTTTATAATGAAAATACTGCTACATTGTGAATATAATAAACGTTCTCTTCATTTTTATACAAGAAATGAAACCGTACTTTAAACAGTATTCTTAAAATTCGCGATCGAAATGTCGGCATAAATTCATTATTTCTCCAAAACGCTCGCAAAAACGAGCAAAATGGTATCAGACTTTCTTGTTCCTTATATTTTAAGGAATCACATCCTACAATTAATGTACAAAATTACTTTCCACTCTGTATAGAGGGGATAAGTCATTACGGAGTAGACACCGAAGTCAGTAGTCAGTTAACTTAGTCTCTATCTTCTCGGTTCCGGTAGTTTACCATTACGAAAATTATTTTGAGATATCTAATTCTTTGTAAAATTTCTATAGTTCTGTCATTGAAGGAATTTCTTATTGTAAATATAAAGAAAATTCATAAAATTTATCGCAGAATATAATGTTTTGTAAAAATCTTTTGCCTTTTAAATATTCTACAGATATTTATGTATACGGTGACAGTGAATTATTGTGTGAAAATTAATTTATTTATTTCATTGAGCTAAATATATAATGAACACACACTTATATACAGAGTGTTAAAAAAAAAAAAGCATCCAATATTTTATGAGGTGATAGTATGCATCAAACAAGAAAATAATATCGAATACACATGGATTCTACAACACTTACTTTCTAAGATCTGAACACTTGTTCATAGAAGGTGCTCAATGTGACGTCCATTCATGGCAATGCATTTTTCTGTCCTACAATACAGCAGACTACCAGATAATCATACCGTAGTTGACACTCCTGGCATGACATAATGATACGTAGCAAGGAATACTGAAAACAAAAGTCTGGTTGCGGATATGAGCGGGGTTCAGTAGAGATGGTGTTGTGAATTTTGGTAATCAGCATGTGTGGGCTGATGAAAATTCCCATGTAGGTGAAGAAACAAGGCATCAGCACCGATTCTCAATCAACTTACGGGCAGGCGTTCTTGGTGATAGATTAATAGGCCCATACGTGCTACCACAGAGATTAACTGGTGATCGTTATCAGGACTTTATTATTACTGTATTAAAACAAATTTCAAAGAGTGCGTGATTCCTTACGCCAAAGGGCAGAGGAATGCATTGCCACGAATGGACGTCACATTGACACCTCCTATGAACAAGTGTTCAGATCTCAGAAAGTATGCGTTGTAGGACCCATGTTTATTAGACATTATTTTCTTGTTTTGATGCATACTAGCATCTCGTAAAATATTGGTTACTCTTTTTAACACTCTGTATATAGTGGAAGTGAAATAGCCTTGCAGATTTTCAGAACGAATAACTGATGCTGTATGTAACAAAATACTATAATATCATAATGGTTAAAAGTTCAAAGTTCTTTTTTTTTTAGAAGAAAGTGTTTTTCTTTTTCCCAAATGTATAACAATCTCTTATTCGGTAACTATTTCCAATAGGATCGTGATTTTTATCCATATCGATAGGAAATCAAATAAAGAATAATTTATCACTATGGCTTATTCCAATAGCTTGGACGGTGTTTCCGTGTAAATTTAATTTAAAAAATCTCTAATTTGAAGCCACTGCACGATGCGAGCAAGTGACAACGTCAAGGCAAGAGATCAGTTCACCTGCCGAGACACATGGGTTCATTGCTGAAATTTCAAACTTTATTTTCTAATTAACCGTGCATTTAGTCACAAAACGTAATATAGGTTTTCGATTCATTTAAGTGTACCGTATAGTATCTTTCAATCTGCAAGTTTATTTTCATTTCAATCCCGTATACACTCGTATATGTTTGATATATTTTAAATTCTATTTGCATGTCCAGCGTTAAAAAATCTAACAGTATCTTCACTAAACTGAAATTCTTTGCATAATGCTATGCCACACTGTTAACAGACGAATTAAAATTAATTGAGAGGGTAATAACATATCCGGAGCCAGATGCAGAAAGTCTGTCTATATTTGAATAACAAGTCTCACACCTTCTCTAATAACTATAATTGTAATCAATACGTGGTACGCACGTGGAATGAAAGCATACTTTTAAACTTGTTGCGTCTATTACTACACATATATACGGGGCAGCATTACTGAGAAACAATAAAATTTTATTATAGGCCTACTTTATTTTATCGAACGAATCACGGAAGAATATGGCAATAACTGAGCCAATAACTCTATCAACCAACCATATTATAGTCTGTATGTATGATTTGCTTACTACCTTTGTTATGCCTAATATAACAGTGCATGCAATATTCCTGTAGAATTTACGAGTACAGCTGTAGTAATTGCGATCCACATATTTTCAAAATTTAATCATAGCTGAGAAGTCGCGTTGTAGAAATTTGCAATATTTTCGCACATACTTTATAAAGTATGGACTTGTCTAGCATATTTGTTTCTCTAGTATATTTGTTTGCCAATTGAGAAACCTGCATAAGTAGTGGAAGAAATCATAAAACCTTCAAAGAAGAAGATCAGAGAAGATTTTGAAAATACTATAATCCAAGATGTCAAAGCAAAAAGAGAAATATTTGTCTAATTTTCTTTGATTCTGAACAGGAAGATGCATATTTTAGTTTTCTGAAAAGTTTATTTCCAGAAGTTTCTAAACTAGATTCGAGAAAGAAAAATTTATTCAAGGTTTCAGTTATAAGTCTCTTACATGAACAGATCTATGGGGAACCAGTTTATCCTCTATTTGTGCCAAATTCTGTCTCATTTGTGGATAACATTTAATATTTTTTGCTTGTCATAATTGTAATCTACAAAGGTTAGATATGTCATATAAAATACATTTTTATTGTTCTTTTGTAATGATAATTATTATTATTCTTAACTTTAATTATCAGCTCATTTGCTCTGCACAAAAAGGGAGTTATTAAATTATACATTGTTTTTCATAAATCATTAAAACTTAAGTGATTCAGTTTCTGCAAAGGAATATCAGCACGTATTTTTTGCTTGCTTTGTCCGAGATGTCATTTATTTAAAAAATCGGACAAAATTTGTCTAATTTTATCTCAATTCTGCTTGGTTTCTTATAGGCCTGCATTATTTCTCCGAAGTCCAATATAGTAAATTGTAAACTCATTTTTTCCTGAGACATCGTCACATTCCGGGTAACAACACACGTAAATACAAAGACAATACTGCAATAAATAATACTAGTATTTTATTATATTTTGGCATAGCATTTAATATTGTGTTGCTTGTCCGGTGGTAATCTACAAAGGACAGTTAATATTGCTATAAAAATCCATATCTCTAATTGTTCTAATAATTATAACTGTTACATTCTAAATAAATCTCCTAAAGTTAAGTATCTCGGAATAATAATCGGGCAACACTTACGTTGGGATAAACATGTTCTTTTTTTTTAATTATATTAAGAAAAATTATTCAGTATTTTCTTATCCTAGGAAATTATTTCACTATCCAATTTTACGTCTGATTTACTAACTGACTTCTTAGTTATTTTTCCAGAGGTCCGCAGAAGATGCTCCTTTTCCTATTAAAAGCTTTCTTTGCCATTGTTATCCTCCTTTTGACTTCCTGGCAGCAGCTCATGTTACTGCTTATAGTACACCCCAAGTATTTGAAGCTGTCCACATTTTCCATTGTCTCATTTAGAATTGGCATGTTTACCTTCTTTAAGTTTCTTTCGATAACTGTGGCCTTCATCTTGTTGGTATCATATTCATCCCATACTGCTCATAGCTGTCATTTAGCTCCAGTAGCATACCCCTTAGTATCATCTTCTCTTCTGTTAACAACGTCATATCAACAGCAAATCTCATGAAATTTTTTCTTCTTCCACCTACTGTGACTTTTTTTTTTAGTTGGTTATTTAACGACTCTGTATCAACTACGAGGTTATTTAGCGTCAATGAGATTGGTGATAGATAGTATTTGGCGAGATGTGGCCGAGGATTCGCCATAGATTACCTGGTATTCACCTTATGGTTGGGGAAAACCTCGGAAAAACCCAAGCAGGTAATCATCCCAAGTGGGGATCGAACCCGAGCCCGAGCGCAATTTCAGACCCGCAGACAAGCGCCTTAACCGACTGATCCACACCGGTGGCTCCTACTCTCACGGTTCCCATGTTCTGAAAACAGTACTTCACTGAATTATCAAGGTAGATGTTGAATAATATAGGTGATAAAAGTCCGTACTCCTCTCCCTATTTCACTTCCTTCTGACATTTCTTCTATCTTCACTTTGACTCGTTTCTTATAGTTTATTGAACAGCTTCCTCTCTTTCCAATCAACAACAATTTTCTTTAGAATTCCTGTAACTTTATTTTTAGTTGGTTATTTAACGACGTTGTATCAACTACGAGGTTATTTAGCTTCGATGAGATTGGTGATAGTGAAATGGTATTTGGCGAGATGAGGCCGAGGATTCACCATACTTTACCTGGTATTAATTTTACGATTGGGGAAAACCTCGGAAAAACCCAACCAGGTAATCAGCCCAAGCGAGGATCGAAATCGCGCCCGAGTGCAACTTCAGAGAGGTAGGCAAGCGCCTTAACCGACTGAGCCACGCCGGTGGCTATAAGTAACTTTATTCCAAGACATACAGTCGAAAGACTTTTTTAAGTCCACAAATATTAAATACATATCTTTATTGTTTTCGAGGTATCTTTCGCCGATTTTTCGCATCAGTCCAGTAAATTGCATCTAACATACCTTTTCCCTTCCTGGAGCCAAACTCCTCTTCTTCCAACTGTCCTTCCATCCTAGAATATAAACGTAGATTCAATATTCGTAGAAGAATCTTCGCGGAGTGCGATATCAGGCTGATAGTCCTGAACTCGTTACATTTCTTGGCGTTATTTTCTTTCGGTATTGGAAGGAACATATCTCGTTAAAGTCTCAGTGAAATATCAGGGCAGGCGTCTTTCACATAGATTTCGTTGCATGATGATAGAATTTCCTTCTTGTCTTCAGCGAAGTATTTCACTAGGCATAATACAATTCGTTTACTGTCTTGTATTTGTGTACATTTACGGTTGTTTTTTTTGTCGTCATTTAATATTACATATCTCCTCCCCCCCAAAAATGAAATTTGATACTTGTAGTTAGGGTGACCAGACGCCCTCTTTTGTCCCGACATGTCCTCCTTTTTAGGCCTTTGTCCGGGGTCCGGGCGGATTTTTAATATTCACGAAACAGTCCATCTTTTCGTAACTTACATGTTTGATATTTTTAAGTTACCTGATTTGGCGCCTTTTTAAAGTAATTTGCCTATAAGTAGCATCGATGGAATATACTCTTTCTGTCCCCTTTTAATAATTATAGTTCCATTGACTTTCATAAGTAGCTTACTGTAAAATCATTATGTTAAGTTTTATCATAATTATTTTGTAATAAAATAGATATTACATACGTTTAATTATGATATAAGCCTAAATTTGTACTGTAAATATGATGTAATAAAATAGATATTGACGTAATTTAAAGTATAATATAGCCCTAAACCTAAATCTAAGTAGCCACCGGCGTAGATCAGTCGGCTAAAGCCTTGATTTTTTTTCATGGTTTTCTCCAACCATAGGACGAATGTCAGGTAATCTATGGCCTCATCTTGCCAAATATCTCGCTATCACCAAACCATCGTCGCTAAATAACATAGTCTTTGATACAGCGTCGTTAAATAACCAATTACAAATATAAATAAATCTAAGTACACAATACTTTCTGTCCTCATTTTTCGAACAATGTCCTCCTTTCGGAAGCTTTGTCCCCTTTCTTTATTGAAGTGAATCTGGTCAGCCTACTTGTACAGGGACATCATTTTATTTTTACTAACATTTTTAATATTAACCTGGCTATATCTTTAGATAACCGGAAACACAGTTTGCTATCCCCTTCCACGTCTGTAGTTCGATGATACTGGCGTAAAACACAAACAAATCACTTTACTAGGTATAGGAGGGAAGAAACGTAGTTCATCCATTTACGTAAACTAGGAAATATCGCGATTTTGAGTTCGATAATTTTCATTAGGTTTTTGTTCAATCAAAATGCAGTACTGTATTAAGAATATGTGTTTTTACTCACGAAGTGAGTTATCCATGCGAACGTATTCATTATGCAGTGTATATTATACTGTCTAAAGCACATTAGCGTACAATATAGAGAATGAAATTAAATTGAAAAATAATCATAATATGAATATTTAAACACATTTGTGAAAATGGTGGCCGTTCATTTCGATACAGGCTTCAATTCTTTTGTGCACTTTATCGCACTATAGACTATTGCATCTAATTCCAATTAGCAGTTTCGTCCTTCGTACTAGTAACTCATGTTGAAATAATTCTGTACCTATTCTATAAAAGAGTACCTTACGTACTGTAAATTCATTCTTCACTTCTGCCCTGCCCGCACAGATAAAATTACTCTGATATGCTATGTACTGTCCGTCCAAGTGGTTATGCCGCAGGCACGTAGAAAGGGGGGAAATCATGTGACAGTTAATTCCTTAACGATGCTTTTTATTCAAGTTATTTTAAACAGTTGTATAATATTATGTAGACGTCCAATTCCAAACAGAAATTAATGTTTCCAGAAAAAAAGCTAAGACATCCCAGCTACTAGACTTTACGGAGAGGAGAGCAGAAGCGGGTGGGGGAAACCGAGCTACGACGTAGGCAAACGGACGACAGTACCTGTGGGAAAATATGATTCAATATTGAAAGCTCTTTCGTCACTAGAAAACGCGAACATATTTATAGAACGTACTATACTCACTAACTCAGTACTGCATACGCGGCTTCGGTTCTGTTTGGAGAACGGTTGGAAGTTTACTAGTAGAACGGGTGGGAGTGAAGTACATTCAAAAACTCAGGTACAATAAAAATTGAAGTAAAAATAAAATGATGTCCCTGTACTATTATAATGTTTATGCTCGACCATGCCGAAATGTAGTAATTATACACCTGGTAGCAGATCTTTAATGCATGTCATTAAAGTACACCTACTCATTAAAGGTCAGGTCTTTCAGCCAATGACGACTCAGGTTACAACTGTTCAGCCAATGACACGTCAGCTTTCTACCGTTATAAAACCGCAAGTCGATTATTCTCGGATATGCAATCGAAAGAGAATTAGCGAAAAGTCACGGAGGCTGGAAATCCAATACTGTCGCAGAAGGTTATGTTCTGTTACTATAATAATTAGCGTTAATTGTAAATAATATTCAAATAAATACAATTTGTCATCTCGTTTTTCAATGTCTAATTTTATTTCGATGTTATCTCTGTAGGTTCTTATGGCCTAGCAAGGTCAATGTGGACATCTGTTCCTCGGAAAAAATCAATACTTTCGCGTCTGCGCACATCTCACACCATACGGGACATTGCTCCATGTCAGATAGAATAAAATTAATAATATCAAGTTAGAAATATAGTCGAGCATAAAAAGTTGTATGAAACTCGCCTATAATTATTAAGAAGCTCGTATGAAAATTATGAAATTCGCTTGCGCTCGTTTCATAAATATCCATACTCACTTCTTAATTACCTTCATTATAGGATCGTTGCATAATGTACTACTGAAATACACAATGATTATATTAAGCAAAGTTTCTCGCTGCACTTGTAACAAATTTTCTGAGAATATTTCTGTTTATCTTTTTTGGAAACACCCTGTGTTGCTACTCAGACGCAGAAATCTACTTCAGCCCTAAGATCTCGCGCTGACCGAGTGAGGGAACTCTCTGTACGCGGGACTCTTTTCTTAGCACTCTCTAATCCCACCCTATTTCTCTCGTGAGTTATTGCCACTGCGGGTCAGAAAATGGTAGCAGCTGCTGGCTAGTCCGTTTGCGGTCTGTCTGTCTGTCTGTCTGTCATTAGCATTCAGGAGCGGAGCGGAGCGGCGGGCCTGCGTCATGGTGATGACTGGGGCCCTTCTGTTTCCCGTCGTATAAAAATGTAGTGCGCTGAATTATACATGTATCACTCCGACCTCGCAGCCTTATGTTTCAGGCTTCTCACGACTTGGTCTGCAATTAGGGCTGATTTGCACGCTCACGCTAACTTCGACATCACACTTACGACTTCTGAAGCAGGAGCAATAACCAGGAACTTGGGAATAAGGTTATGGCAGAATGAAAATATTAGTGAAGTAGCAAATAGTTACACAATTTAAGGTTTCTATGCGACTATTACACTCTTACTACGTCATACTACTTTTGACCAATAAAACGGTACGAAAGGACGTATTTCAACCAATCATGGCTGCTTATCGCACAATTTTAACGCGTCCCAAGAATCTGTTTAATTTTATCGCGTCCCTAGCATTTGTTTCTTTGTTTGCCAACGTTTGAAACTGCGCTGGTCTGGACGTCAAAAATATATATAAAATTACAAACCACTCCAGTCGATGCACAGCAGTTTCAAATATGACTCGCATTGGCATTCAAGAACAAGAATTAATAAAAATCACTGATCATACTTATGCATCTTCTGAAATCCGATTTACAAATAAATGAAGAGCACCATTCGGAAATCCTGAATAAGTTGAATACACCATGTAAGCCTAAATCAACGAGTTCCACTTCCATTACGCACACGTCCAATATAACATCAATTGAACCACCAACCACATTCGAATTTGAAAATTGTACATTCAATATTTATTCCTTTTAAAATTATTCATGTTTATTTTTTATGTCATCGTCGTTAATTAAAACTTGTCTAACACTTGTGTATATTAGTTAGGTTATGTTATAGCTTCTGCTATATGATATTATGGATAGTCACGTATCAGAGATTGTTTAATATTAAGATTTATTGAAAATCATCTGTCAAGTGACGTTGATTACTGGGATTCGGATAATTGAAGTGGAATGTTGCATTTTAATAAAAATGAAACTGAATCAACAAAGCCTTCTTGACTAGTAACATTGCCATCGTGTATAATGGATCGAGAACTTCTCGACGAGAAGGCATTGCTCACTACTGCCATCTAGCATGAATCTAGCGTAATATTTGTAATGTTGAGATGGTACAATAATACATTTGAAGACAGTTGTATTTTCGTAAGTCAATTAATATTTTATTGTATTGCAGTACTTCGTTACTTCTCATCTTTATATACTTTCTTCTAATCGTGTAATAGTCAATTAAATTCCACTCGAGTTTTGATTTTCTCTAGATAAATCAAAACGTCTAGTGAGATTACTGTTGACAAAATCAAAACGTCTAGTGAGGTTACTGTTGATAATATGGGCATCTGCTGTTCACCAAGCGCTAACTTGTCTATGTGTAAATCATACGGACTCGAGTTCGAATCTGGGCACAGAACTGTGTGTGTGTGTATATCACGTGTCGTCTTATGACAAACAAATTTCATATAATCAGTCACTTTTTTAATTTAATTATAAAACTTTAAAATCTCGACGGTTAATAAATAGTCAAATTTTACTCTGTAAGACTGTTCACGGTATATTGAATAACTGTGATTTTCTTAAATCCCTTCAGTTCAACGTAAAAAAAAAGAATTACGTCATAGGCAACCTTTTCTTATTCCCATTCCTAGAACTATTTTCTTCAAGAACTCTCCATTGTTTATGTGTAATACTTAAAACTCTCTGTCTTTAAACTGTGATTCTCAATTGGATTTCAGTTTAACAGTTGAAAAATGTTATACAATATTAAAAAGAATTGTATTTCCTTATATATTTAAATTATGAAGAAGTGTATTATAATGTTTTTACTCTAGTTTTAAATAATTTTGCATCATTATATTGACATTTAGCACTATATTAACTGCAATATTATATTATAGCATCTATTACCCATGAATTTTCTTTCTTTCGTTTGTGTTGTTTGTTTTGTTTTTTTTCTTATTATGTATTTTGTGTATATATCTGTGTAAGCCACCTGAAATTGGAAGTCTGCTTCTGTTGGTGGTGGATTTAAATAAATATATATAATTTTAAATGGTAATGGAAATTACGGGAAAACGGCTAAACGGATTTTAATGAATGACCCGTCATTTTAAAACTTGCCATCTCAGGATTTTGAGAAAAAATAGTAAGTTTCAGTGAAGCGTTAGTTTTCCTACATAACTTTCCTATTTTCCAAAATCCATCTTTCGTCAGTGTTGAGAACTAATTGCATTTCAGAATAAAACAAAACACACTACAATAAACAATAGGCTATTACACGAAGGCCATGATCTGCAGGATTCCAGACATATTTAGAGTTGAAATTCAATTGGTTATTAAAAACTTCAAGACTTACAAAAATAATTTACAAGTCTGATTCTGCGGTATGTAATTTTCTGAGTACAGCTGTGTAGGATATTAAAATCTACAAAACTTGAGAAGGTTTGATGACATTATTAATTACCATTAGCAATGAAATACACTCAGGGACAAAAAAAAAACCGGACATTTTGATATTTGCTGGTATTTTGCAAAACATTATCTTCTCATACAATATTATGGTAGTCATCTGTTGTTATGGAGACGTGTATACATTGTTGACTGTTTTTTGTTTTATAAACAAGCCATTTCAACCAAATATCCCAATTTTGCTTTCGGAGTCCCAGTTATAACAATTTTGTCTCAACCATTTTGTGCTTCATTATCGTTATCATTCGTTATTTCTTTATTTTTACATTTTCTGAGTTTAAGTGGGGTTGTAACATTTCTCTTAAAACAAGATGCGACCTGAAGATGTGGCTCGAGCTGTAGCCCTTTACGATGATGGACGCAGTGTACGTTACATTGCAAATGTTATGAATATGGCTAGAAGCACAACCCATGATGCCATAAAACGGTATAGAGAGACCCTAGAATATACCAGAAGACCAGGTTCGGGTCGTCCAAGAGCTACAAATCCAAATGAAGACAGGTATATGGTGTTGAGAGTTCTTAGGGAGCGCAACCTGTCAGTTACAAGTGTAGCCCAGCAATTTGTTAACATGCATGGACGCCCAATTTCGGCCAAAACAGTTAGAAGGAGGTTGAAAGCAAGTGGACTCATATCAAGTAGACCTGCAACTTGTCCCAGACTTCTCAGGATGCATCGAGTTGAACGACTGCGTTTTGCAAATGATCACAGGGATTGGAGAAATGGGCAGTGGAGCTGTGTTCTGTTCACCGATGAGTCCCGTTTCAATCTGTGCTCACCTAATGGACGTGCAAGAGTTTGGAGAAGGAGGGGAGAACGATTTTCACAGTGTTGCATTTCCGAAAATGTGCCGTATGGAGGTGGTGGAGTGATGGTTTGGGCAGGAGTGTGTACGGATGCTCGTACAGAGTTGGTTTTTGTTGAAAATGGAAGACTAACAGCTGATAGGTATATGAATGAATGTTTGGCTGATCATGTTGTGCCATTTGGCCAATTTGTAGGCGATAATTTTGTTTTAATGCATGATAATGCACGGCCGCTTATTGCCCATGCGGTCGGAGATTATCTCCAATAAGTGGGAATCCATGTTCTTCCATGGCCAGCAAGGAGTCCAGACATGAACCCAATTGAACACATGTGGGGCATGCTGGGACGGCGTGTTAAGAATAGACGACCGAGACCAGAATCGTTACAAGAGTTGAGGCGAGAACTTGGCGAAGAATGGGAACTTATTCCTCAAGAAGACATTTCTAACCAAATTGAGAGCATGCCAAGACGTATGGATGCAGTTATTCAAGCTAAAGTGGGTAATACCCGTTACTGAAAAGAGTTTTTAATGTTTAAGGCACCATAAAATGAAAAAAACAGTTAGACCAAACGATGCCATAGTTATACGCCCTTTGTAATTGTTGTAAATTTTCTCATCAGAGATTTTTTTTCAAATGTTGTCGTATAAGATGCTAAATGAAACATTATTTTGTTTAAATGGGTTTTGTTTGATTTTGAAATAATTGGCAACAAAATACAAGCAAATATAGAAGTGTCCGGTTTTTTTGTCCCTGAGTGTATTATTATATTCATTTCATTCATTCATTCATTCATTCATTCATTCATTCATTCATTCATTCATTCATTCATTCATTCATTCATTCATTCATTTTATTCCATAGATCTTACATGAGCAATGAAGCTTTAAGATGTGGAATAAGTCAAAATTTTACAATATTACAATTACAATTTTTACAAATTTTTACAGTTTTACAATTTAGTAATTTTCTAAAATTTTTACAATTTTGTGCAATTTTTACAATAGTTTGGCGAGATGTAGTGAGATTAGGTGAGATCCGAGGATTCGCCAAAAGATTACCCGGCATTTGCCTTTTGGTTGGGGAAAACCTCGGAAAAACCCAACCAGGTAATCTAATCAATTATAGTTAATGCCATGATGTGAATATTTATCATTAATTATACATATTAATGCTATAGTGATGATATGAAAGTGAAATGTTTTGGGGTTATATACAAGTAAGGACATGTGGAGATATCTTACATTAGATTTTCATTTCTATAATTTACTGAGTGACGACTGTCTAGTATATTATATATATATATATATATATATATATATATATAAAACTATAAAATTTACTTAAGATAATATTGTTATTAAAAATTAAATATTTTTATAGTTATTAATCAAGTGGGCTTGGGGTTTTTTCATATACTTAATGGCGATGTGGTGTAGATATTTATATGCGTCATTCTCTTCAGTATTGGCTCGATACAGCGCAAAAATTACAGTTCCTAAGGAAAGACCAAAAGATATCACTTACTGATAAAGTAAGAGGCCTACAAAATTATGTAGTTTTCCGATCATTTCAGCAAGATCTCTTAGCAGGATAAAATGATTTTACACTCTAAAAGCAGCAGCTATACCAAGAAGCTATTCTATTATTCGAAAGCATAGCAAACCTGACTTTTTTAACTTTCACCTACAATCCACAATGACCTGAAATAGCTATTGCTTCACTCCCACATGAAAAATCCACTGATCGTCGTGACATTGTTACTTACGTTTTCGCGTAGAAACTCAAAAACTGAAGGTGGATAGGTTGAAGAAAAAGCATTTGGCAGGGAGTGCGTTTCATTATTACGGAAGCAAATAACTTTCAAAATGTCTGGTATTCTTCATTGAAAATAAATCTGAAAAATTTTTATTTGAACGTCTAATGAACTTATAATATAATTTGAAATGGTAATGGAAATTACGAAAAAATGACTCAACGAATTTTAATGAATGATCCCTCATTTTGAAGCTTGGAATCCAAGCAAATGTGTAAAATTAGTAGTTTTCAAAGAAATGTCAATTTTCTTACATAATTTTCCTATTTTTCAAAATCCATCTGTCGTCAGCTTTGTGAACTAATGGATTTTCAGTGTAAAACACATCACATACTAAAATATTTTCGTGTAGGCCATGACCTGCAGGATTACCAACATACGTATTTATAGCTCAGAATCTCTGACATCATGTCAATAGGTCGAATTTCATTTGCGAAATTTTCTGAGCACGTCTCTATATTGACTATTGAAAACTTCAAAACTTACTAAGAAGGTTATAAAATCCTATGTAATTTTCTGAGTACAGCTGTGTATTGGGTATTAGAAACTATAAAACGTAAGATGATTTGATGACATTGTTACCATAAAAATGCAGTATTATATCTAATACCATGGTGAGGGTATTTGTAACTAATTTTACACATATTATTTAGGTTATGTTATGTGATACATTACAATTTTACTGATATTGGCATAATCATTACATTCGTACAAATAATTTATCAGCATATCAATAACAACCTCATAAAATTACTTACAAAAAACACTCCCAAAAATAATACTATACACTTATGAAAATAAATAAATATATAAAAATTATTTGATTAACAATATTTTCACCGTTACAATTACACATATATAAAAACTAAATATAAACATTTACATAGAGATAATAAATTTTACAGGAGAAAAAGTTCGTCCAAAGGGCTGGACTCAGGAAGAGTACCCAAAACGCCCATTGCATTTCCGCGTTGAATAGCAATACTTAAGCGTTGACGCAAATAAGTAGTGCAACGGCGATCAGCAGTAATGGAGATCAAAATTTGGCCGATTTGAGATACCAAAACTTTACCGTCCTGACTCCAAGGACCGAAGGTCTCCACAGCAAATGGGACCAAGATATAATTGTCTAAAAGATGAGCATATTTATTGACTTTCTTCTTCACGGCTAATTCAGCAGCAGATGCTGCGCGTCTGGAGGTATTCGGCAAGTGAGATGGAGCTAGAGTGTCAACGCAAGTGGAGTCCCAAATTAAAGATTTTCTTCTAGACCATGGAATTAAGGTGAGACCATCGGGTCGTTTACCATCCGCGCGACTAATACCTGGTGGTTCCAAAAGAGACGGGATGCCACAAGAAGTCAGAGATCTTTTAATGATATCATTGAGTGATGTATGTCTGGGAATGCGACCCTTGCTCCTCGCACAGCTGAGTGCATGATGGCCGTAAATATCAGCAATTCCTCCGCAAATACATTGGTGTGGCTGGCAGAGTTTACAACCAAGGCGTAAAGCTACCGCGATTTTAAAGGATGTGCTATCTATTAGAGTGCCGATATGAGAAGAAGGTAATGCGTGTTACCAAGCTCTTGAAGAGCTAGAAGACGTGCAATGTCTTGTTCGGATTTGAAAGAAGAAAGGAGTTTATCTAAATTTTTTTGGGAAAAGATAACGTCCCACTGTTTTTGAAATTCAGGATGGGCAGGAGGATGAGTTATGTAATGTTATGTTACACATTAATGGTATTATTGATTAAATTAAAGTGAAACTTTTGGGGTTGCATAAGTAGACGTAGAGAATGTCCTAAATTAGATCTTCATTTCTATACTTTTCTGAGTAACGGTTATACATAAATGTTACTAGAAGCTACAAAACTTATGTAAGGTAATATTGTTGTTAAAGTGAGACTCTTTCATAGTTATTAATCAAGTGGTGTGGGTTTTTTCGGATACTCAATGGCGGTGCTGTGTAGATATTTGTGTGTAATTCTCTAATTCTCCTGGGTAGGAGTGTAATACTATGTAAAAACATTAGTATTAGAGTCATGCTTCCTATTTCAACTGTGTCTTTAATGGAAGCAAATAACTATCAAAATGTATGGTATACTTTCTGGAAAAGAAATCTGAAAAATCTTTAATTTTAACATCTAATGAAGTTAGTTTGCAGTATTTGCTGCACAAGCCAAAAATTTGTCTATATTTGTACTTCTGTTGGGACGGAATGTGTGCTCCTGTAGGACGAATTGTTGTTTTAAATTAAGTTCCTAATTATCGCATGCAAAATAATAGTAAAATAACCCATTTTCAATTAGTCACAAGTATAATACTATTTATCAAATCTCTTTCATTTCTAAGTGATTTGTGTACACTCATGAAGCTTTAAAATAAAAAACAAAGTATAAATCTTGATTACACAACTCTTAACACTGTATAACTTCGGAATATGTATGATAGGACTTTCTTGTGTTAAGTTTTAACGTACCTTGTTAACATGTTTCGACCTATTTTGGGTCATGTTCAGAACTGGTCGTTGTTGGTCTTGGCTCCTCTTGTTTCCTGTGAGGGTGCGTTCGTAGTGTAGAGTCAAAGAGTGTATGTGTTTTGAAATTGAGTTGTGTGTTGAGAATATCGTTGGGGTGTGTTTTTGTGTGTCTGTATATTTCATATTGTTCTAGTGTGTTCAGTTTCTGGCTTTTGGTTGGATGTGTATTTTCCATGTCTGTGTTGATGTCTCTGTAGGTGTGGTTGGCATTTGTGATGTGTTCTGCATATGTGGAGGTGTTTTGTAATTTTGTTATGGCTGTGATGTGTTCTTTGTAACGTGTTTGAAATGATGTGCCTGTCTGTCCTATGTAGACGTTGTTGCAGGTGTTACACTTGAGTTTGTATACGCCTGTGTGGTTGTATTTATTTGTGTTGTTTGTGCGTTGAGATGTTTTTGCAGAGTGTTATTTTTCTGTACGCGATGTTGTAATTTAATTTCTTGAATGAGGTTGCAATTTTATGTGTGTTTTTGTTTTCGTATGCTAGTGTGATGTATTTTTTGTGTTCTTGTGTTTGTGTTGTATTCTTCTGTTTTTTTGTGGTTTTGTTTTGACTTACGTATTATGTTGTCTATTATTATGTCTAACACAAGAAAGTCTTATCGCACATATTCCGAAAAATGAAGGCTACTCTAAAGTAAATCTTTCCCCCTACAATTATTTTTTAATTTAAACATAATCTTTTAAAATTTACTGCATGCCTGTGATTAGGTGCACTCTATTCACTTAATATAGCACATATTGAATTGAAATTTTAGCCACTTACTGCTAATAGATACTAAAACACACCCTACCACAATTATTATTATTATTATATCTGCAAGATTATGGACATAGGGTTTATACCAATCTTCACCGTCAATAAATTTGAAAGACTAAATAAAGTGATAGAAAGAAGAAAGAGGAGAAGCTGTTAAGGGTAGGAAGACGAGCAAGGAAGTAATACAGGGTGGAAGTGCAATAATCCTACAGATTGTAGAGGACGATATGGTACACTTAAATGAATAGAAAACCTGTATTACATTTTATGATTAAATGCAAGGTCAATTAGAAAATTTAGGAATATGTATTATATAGATTTCGCGTGTTAAATATTATAGTACCTGGTTGACTAGTTTCAGTCTGCTATGGACCATCTTCAGAACTGGTTCACGCTGGTCTTGCCGCCTTTTGTTTGCGTTTCCTGTGGGGGCGTTTTTATATAGTATAATGTTGAGTAAATTGAAATTGAGTAGTGTTGAGAATTTCATTTGGATGTGTCTTTGTGTGTCCATACAGGGTGGAACATAAGGTAGTACATTAATTGTAGGATGAAATTCCTTAAAATATAACGAACAAGGAAGTCTAATATCATTTTTTTCGTATTTGCGAGGTTTTTGAAGAAATAGTACTTTTATGCCCACATTTCGATCGCGAATTTTACGAAGACTGTTTAAAATAGGCTGTACGTCCAACTGCACACTAATGCAATGTAAACATCACAACAGCTGATCAGTTGCGAGTACTAGGCAAACCGTCTGTAGTCTCGACAGCGATGCCAGATTTTTAGATCTTCTGTACGTGATTAGACAATCAATGTTTCTTCAATCGATTAATTATTTGTCTGTGAATTCTCTAATGAAAATACTGCTGCAACGTGAACATAACAAACGTTCTCTTCGTTGTTATACAAGAAATTAAACCGTATTTTAAACAGTATTCGTAAAATTCGCGATCGAAATGTCGGCATAAAAGTATTATTCCTTCAGAAACCTCGCAAAAGCTAGCAAAATGATATTGGACATTTTTGTTCGTTATATTTGAAGGAATTATATCCTACAATTAATGTTCCACCCTTTATATTTCGTATTGTTCTGGCTTTTTGGTTGAATATGTAGAATTTCCATGTCTGTGTTTATGTCGTTGTAGCTGTGGTTAGCATTTGTGATGTGTCCTGTATATGTAGAAGTGTTTTGTAATTTTATTATGGCTGTGATGTGTTCTTTGTAACGTGTTTGAAATGATCTGCCTGCCTGTCTGTCTTATGTAGAACTTGTTGCATTTGAGCTTGTATACGCCTGTGTGGTTGTATGTTTGTTTGTGTTGTTTGTGTGTTGAGATTCTTTTGTAGAATGTTATTTGTTCTGTATGCGATGTTGTAATTTAAATGAAATTTTCAACACACAACGCAATTTCAGACACACACACTTTTTGACTCCACATTACATTACACACACACAACACAACCCACAGGAAACGTAAACATAAGGCGCCAAGACCACCACGAACCAGTTCTGAAGATGGCCTATAACAGGCTGAAACTAGTCAACCAGGTATTATAATATTTAAAACGCGAAAGCTATATAATACATATTCCGAAGTGATATAGTGTTAAAAGTTGTGTAATCAGCATGTATTGAAAATTTATTTGGAAGTTTCAGCAGTACAGGTATGGCAACATCACCGCTAACAACTTCTCTCTCTTCTCGTAATACAGATGTAAGAGGTTAACATACTCAGGTCTGTCTCAGTAGGTAAACTATTCCCGCCTTCCTCTTTCGCTACGACGTTGAAATCTGCTCGCATAGTTCAGTGGCTTGAAATTAGTGGTTTTTAAATTAAATTTACACGAAAACCGTCCACGATATTCAAATACATCAGAGGAATAATTGATTCTTTATTACATTTTATATCCATGTGGACAAAAATCATTATCCTACTCGCAAAAGTTACTGAATAAGAGGGTGTTAAAATTAAAACAAAATAAAAATTCTAAGAAAAAATATGGACTTTCCATCAAGACGGTATTACACTTTTTTTTTGTTAGACATAACAAGAATTACTCGCTCTGAAATTCTGCAGGGTTATTTCAATTTCACTCTATATTGTAAGAGTAAGTGGCAAGAGCAGGTGAAGTTAAAGAACATTCAACAAAAGAAAATAAGAAATTAAACATGATGTAGACTAAGAAGAGAAGCTTTAGTATATGAGAAGATGTAGGAAATGGAACAGAAAGGAAATGTAGAGAGATTAAAAAGAACAGAAGTTTACGGTAGGGAAATAGGAAGAAAAAAGGCAAGAGAGATTGAAAAAAAAGAAAGGTTGAGAAGGAAATATGTGGGACAGAGAATGTTGTTGTTGTTTTCTAATCCCAGGCTTATGACAATAAAGTCATTTGACCTCTTGCACACCAATATTTTTCAAAGATAGTATCATGGTCAGCCACTGAAGAACAGATTTTGAGGTGTTCCGAATCCATTTCTTGGTTTGAGTTGCACAATGGGTAGTTAGGGGACTGATATATTCCAATTCTATGCAGGTGTTTGGCTAAACAATCAAGGCCTGTTGCAAATCTAAATGCAGCTACAGACGATTTTCGTGGTAAATCGGGAATTAACTGTGGATTATGATGCAGAGAGTTCCATTTTCTCACTTGAGATTGTGTTATCAAATTTTGTTTGTTGAAGTCTAAGCATATAGATGTAATGAATCTTTTCACAGAGTAATACGTAGATTTAGTAACGGGTCTGTAAGCAGCAGTGCTGCCTTTCTTTGCTAAAGCATCCGCATTCTCGTTTCCCAGAGAATGTACAAAACGTAGAAGGGGAGAGCTCAGAAATATACGAACAGAAGGCAGGAAATTTCGCTTCCAAACGGTCAAAATTAAAATCTGGAACGTATCAGGAGATTATTAGTCAAACAATCTAATTGAAACCTCGATTCCAGCTGAGGTGTAAAGTAGTGGTGCCATCAATAAATGGGGGTCTGTACTCACCTATGACGGTAAGGTTGTAGCGGAAGCTGCGAGTTGGCGTATTCCGGAAGTCAACTCGGCAGCGATAGACGCCCTCATCGTGGCGCCGGATGTCCTCGACCACGAGTTGCGCAGGCTCGGATACGGTCCGGAAATACGCCCTCGAACCGAACACTTCGGGCGCGGACCAATGTCGCGCCTGGCTCAGAGGTTTTCCGCGCACATCGAAGCTGAAACAATATCGTCACAATCAAAATTATAACAGGCGGAAAAATTATGACTTTGTTACAAGATTGTGAGATTTGTGTTGTGCACCACTAATGAGATAGAATTATTGCGGGTCACTTCAGTTTTCCTTGTCATACAAACAATACTTCATTATCACAATATAATTGCTATTATATCAACATTAAAAATCTATAGATTAAGATAAACGAAGATATTCATTTGGTTAGAAGAAGAATTGATCAATGTCTACTATATAAGTTTACTAACATTATGGTCCACAAGATGATCATGGGTAGTAGAAGACGAATAGGAGGAATACAAGTATAACAAGGGGAACAAAAAGTGATCATGGGTAGTACAAGACGAACAGGAGGAATACAAGTATAACAAGAGGAACACAAAATGATCATGGGTAGTACAAGACGAACAGGAGGAATACAAATATAACAAGGTAAACACAAGACGATCATGGGTAATACAAGACGAACAGGAGGGATACAAGTATAACAAGGTAAACACAAGACGATCATGGGTAATACAAGACGAACAGGAGGGATACAAGTATAACATGGGGAACACAATACGATCATGTGTAGAATAAGATGAAGAGAAGGAATACAAGTATAAGAAGGTAAACACGAGATGATTATGGGTAGTACAAGACAAACAGAGGGAATACAAATATAACAACGCGACAAAAGATGATCGCGGGTAGTACAAGGCGAACAGGAGGAACACATGTATAAAAAGGGTACACAGGATGACCATAGTAATCACTAGGCGAACAGGAGGAATACAAATGTAACAAGGGGTTACACAGGTTGATCATGGGGAGTACAAGACGAAAATGAGGAATACAATAACGGGTGGAAAACAAGATTATCATGGAGAGTATAGATGAACAGGAGGAGTCTAAGCAGCTTATAACAAGTGGAAAACAAGGTGATCATGGAGAGTAGAAAACGAACAGGAGGAAAACAAGATGATAGTGGGGAATACAAGACGAACAGGAGAAATACAAGAATAACAAAGGGAACACAAAATGATCATGGAGAGTAAAAGATGAACACGAGGAATACGAAGATAGCAAGGAGAATACAATGAGAAAAGGGGGAATAGAAGGGAATCATTGGCAATAAAATAAGAACTATTGCGAATAAAAGAAAAACAATGAAACTAGGTGAATGAAAGGAGAACAAGGGAAATATAATCAGAACAATTTGAATGACAGAAGAAGTAAGATGGAAGGATAAGGGTAATACAATGAGAACAAGAAGAATGCAAGGAGAATTAGGTAAAGTAAGGAGGTCAAGGATAATACAAGGAGGAAAGGGTAATAGAAGAGAACAAGTGGAATAAAAGAACATCAATTTTAAGGTAAGGAGGTTAAGGGTAGTACAAGGAGAACCAGTGGATTACAAGTAGAACAATACAAGGAGAAGAAGGGTAAGGTGAGGATGTGTAGGATAATAAAAGGAGAATAAATGGATTACAAGAAGAAAGTCATATAGAATATAATATACAATAGGGACGAGAGGAATGATACATTTTTGTGTGACGATCAATTGCCAGTGCATCCCACCCAGCCCACTGGGGGGAATGTTGTAGTTCTACGTCAAAATAGTAAGCTTCTAATCAATAATCAAGAAATGTGATATCAGATATGATGCACAGTGAAATTATAAAACTACAACAGAATCAAGAAATTAACGGAATGCAGTCTTTTTTGGAAGGTACTTGGCACAAGAAAATGAAGACAATATCACAAGAACTGACCGTTAAGTCGATGCCGTACTGAAATTTAAAAAATCCACAAATTTTTAGGTAGGGAGTTGACATTTTTACTGAATATACACATGAATATCATAATCAAACATTGTAAATTTCAATATTTTTTCAGAAATATTAAAAAAAAATTAAACTTATTTTGTTTGAATTTTTAAATTATTAGCGAATATCCTACTTGTAAGATAATTACATTTTGATCAAATTGTTTCTTATAGATAACACTGGATATTGTGAAATGGAGCATTATTAATACCCTACTCTAATTAGTTAATTATTTGTAAAAAAATAGAATTTCTTCAATGCTCAAACATTGATAAAGAATAATGCTGTTTTACGAATAATTATCTAGCACAGTCATTCCAGTTGTCACGGATGTTATATTTTTAGTATTTTCAAACTCTATATATTGAAAATGAAATTACTCTTGTCAACTCTCATTATTAGAATCAATTTAGAAGATCAGTATCATTTTATAGAAAAAAAATGTATGAATAAAATGTATTACTATTGCAGAAAGTAATGAAATGGTTTCTTCACGGATGTTACAAGATTTGTGAACTCACTTTAGACCTTATTAACAAAAAGTATGAAGCACAGGTGTCTGCCTCAAGCAAAAAGAGATTCATTCTCATAGTGTCAATGTGAAACTACGTAAATCTCATGGCATCCAATTGGTTCTCAAAAACATATTCGATAAATGATTTATAGCAGACTCTTTCATGTCAAAAATATTTTCTACATTTTGTCACGAATGTTACAGATGAGTTGATGTCCTTTATTTTTCCAGTTTGAAAACAACTGAAATATTCACTTGAAATGTATGATTGATAATTGTCAATAACCCGAACTACTTGAAATATATGACGGAAAGAATATAGTACAGAGTAAAAAGTTCCTTGATCCTGGCGCTCTGAAATTAAGAGTGCAGACTCTGAAAATATTTCTTCAACAATAGCTCCTTGAAGAATGTACATTAATAACTAATCTCTCTATGAGTAAGTGTTGCAAACTTTAGGGAAATAAAAAGCGCCGATTACCTAGCCAAGACCACTTAGATTCAATGCCCATAAAACTTGTAAAGTATTTTCCGTTCGAAAATAAAACATTAGGATATTTAATTTTAGAGCCTTATCTATGTGTTACACAAATATTTCTGAAAAAGACTTTTTCATTGGAATTCCTAGCTTTCCTGGAATGGCTGAGTAATAAAACTATGCTGAATACAGCCAATCCAATACTCCATTTCACAACAGAGATATTAATGAATAAGTGCAAATTTTCATTAATCTACTTTAACCACTGAGAAATAAAATTAAAACATGTGGTTGAAAACGTAGAATATTTATTTTTGGGGATAATCAAATTTATAATTTTGGTTGCACATAACTCGTATATTAACACAACGTCTACCACTTTAATAAAAATACAATTTATAAATTAAGATATTGAGATACAATGGGCTATGGTGCTCCATGTTGGGATTCTTACAGATTAGAACATATTAAAACATACTTACTTACTTACTTACTTACTTACTTACTAACTTACTTACTGGTTTTTAAGGAACCCGGAAGTTCATTGCCGCCCTCACATAAGCCCGCTATTGGTCTCTATCCTGAGCAAGATTAATCCAGTCTCTATCATCACATCCCACCTCCCTCAAATCCATTTTAATATTATATTCCGAACTACGTCTCTGACTCCCTAAAGGTATTTTTCCCTCCTGCCTCCCAACTAACACTCTATATGCATTTCTGGATTCGTCCATACGTGCTACATGCCCTACCTATCTCAAATGTCTGGATTTAATGTAAACATATTAAACACTGCAAAATATTAAAAAAAACGGGTTCTCAAGCGTCGTCGTAATAATTCAACATTAAAATGGGACACTCTTACGGACAGGAGAACGCGAATTCGATTATGCGCAATGTTGAAAACATACAGAGGTGAGCCGGCCTGGAGAGAAATAAAAAATAGGTTGCAGCCGCCAAATTACTCTTCAAGGAACGACCACTCATATAAATTGAGGGAAAGAAGACAGAGGACGGACACTGGAAAGTTTTCTTTTCTCAATCGTACTATCAGGGACTGGAATGCTTTACCTGCAGACTTACTAAGGGCTTTACCAACAACCAAAAATGTATTTAAAAATAGGCTTAAGGACTTTACTAATAGACGGTAGTATATTAAGCACACTATTTAAAGAGTGTAATTTAGGTTTTGTTATTTGAGGAGTTGTGTCAGTGAAGAAGTGTGTTGTGCCAGTGAAGTGTGTTGCGTCAGTGAAGTGTGTTTGAATTGTTCGTGAAATCAGGATAGTATCAATGAAATGTGTTGTAGTACTAGTGCAGTGAGTGTGTTGACAGCGAAATGAGTGTAGGAACTTTTGCATGTATGAACATATCATACTCGTGAGTTTTAGTTCGAACATAGGGCTAAGATAAAAATTACATTTACTTTAAATGTTATTTTAATTTAGGATGCTCCTCGTTAATTTTATTATACTATTATTATTATTTTTATTATTATTATTATTATTATTATTAAAATTATTATTATTATAATTATTAAAATTATTATTATTATAATTATTAAAATTATGATTATTATAATTATTAAAATTAGTATTATTGTTTATTACTACTAATTACTATTAGTATTATTATTAATTTATGAATAATTGTGTATATTATTAATTGGTCTTATTGAGTGTAATTAGTTACCACTGCCACCGGGTCTTTCCCCATTTCAGTGTGAATAAATACATACATACACATAACATTCATGAAAGAGTACATTTTTAGTGCTAAAATAAAAAAAAAATTGATAAAATTTGTTAAAATTCTACGATTTTCAGTAGCGCATAGCCTTAAGAACATTAGGTTGTAAGTAAAGAGTTGCAAATACAAAATTAGGAGAACATGAACTCTTATCAAAGAACTCAGCGCAACACTTGTAATAAACCTGAACATTGATTAAAGAGATTTTAAAGCCATATTTTCATAGATTGTTCGTTATTGTAGCTTTAATAGAGATAAAATTATACAAAGACATTTTCGGATAATTATTGTGTACGCGAGAAGAGTTCGGGAGAGAAGAAGATATCAAATGATAGACGACATTAAGATATAAGGATCATATGCGAAGACAAAGACAAAGGTAGAAAATATCCTGGCAAATGCTGAGTTTGCAATGAAAGATCTACCATTGGGCAGAACACTATGTCGGCCTATGTATTGGGTATGTCACTACACGATATATGTATTGTGTCTGTCACTAAAATTTAATGTACTTTATTTATCTGGGAAATCTCAGACCTCGAGTGACATTTGTTAGGACTATTTCGTGAATAAAATAAAAATGTAAATAATATATCCCTAAAATTCGATCACAAAATATTAATAATTGTATACAGGGTGTTTCAAAAATACGGGACATAATTTCAGGTATGTATTTCCCACATGTAGACAATCAAAATAGTTCATTACAACATGTGTCCGGAAATGCTTTATTTCCGAGTTATGGCCTTCACGACATTGAAATTCACCGGAACCTTTTTCTTTCCGCAGGTCGTTGCCGTCAAAGGAGACATTAAGAGGGCACTCTGACAGTTCATTCCGAGGCGAAGGTTACATTCAGTGTTGTGTAGGCGTTAGATTGTGCGACATGTATTCAAATCAAGAGCTGGCAATGGATGGCAATGCTGCGCTGGCTCGTCGTTTGTACCAGGAGAGGTACCCACAGCGACAATGTCCAGATCGGAAACATTTGTACGTCTTCATTACCGTCTGTGCGAGTATGGAAAGTTTAACTCTCCTGATTTGGGAAGGGGACGACCAAGATCTACAACTACAGAAGTACAGGAGGAGATTCTGGAGGCTATGAACATGACTCCTTCTATCAGCACACGAAGGGTAGCGTTGCAAGTCAATGTTCCTCATACGACTGTCTGGAGACTGTTGAAAGAGTACGTATCAATTGTATCCTTATCATTTGCAACGTGTACAGGCCCTGTCACTAGCAGATTACCCTGCACGAGTTAGGTTCTGTCAGTGGTTCTTGCAGCAGTGTGGTGTAAATCCGAACTTTCCTGCCTTAGTATTATTTACAGATGAAGCACAGTTCACAAGAGATGGCATAACAAATTTCCACAATCAGCATGTATGGGCGTATGAAAATCGACGTGCAACTATTCTATCTCATCACCAGGTGCGGTTCTCCCTCAACAAGTGGGCCGGTATCATTGGTGATCGATTAGTTGGACCCCGTGTTCTTGTAAACAGACTTATGGGGCAGGCGTAGGCTACACAAACTTCCTGGAAAACACCATACCTCATGTTTTATAAGACACTCCACTGATCAATCGTCAACACATTCACTTCTTGCATGATGGCGCTCCTGCACACTTCAGTCGTGCGGCTCGCCGGTACTTGGATCGAAGGTTTCCTGATCGATGGATAGGTAGAGGTGGCCCAATTGCTTGGCCTCCACGCTCACCTGATCTGAACGCTCTCGATTTCTACTTGTGGGGCCATTTAAAATCATTGGTTTATTCGTGTCCGGTGCCTGATTTGGAATCCGTTCGGAATCGAATTGTGGCATGTTCTGAGGACATACGCAATACTTCTGGAGTTTGGGATCGTGTTCGCAGGTCGGAAGAGACATCGATGTGAGGTCTGTATTCAAGCAGGAGGTGGACATTTTGAACATCTTCTGTAATGACAACGACCTGTGGAAAGAAAAACGTTCCGGTGAATTTCAATGTTGTGAAGGCCATAACTCGGAAATAAAGCATTTCCGGACACATGTTGTAATGAACTATTTTGATTGTCTACATGTGGGAAATACATACCTGAAATTATACCCCGTATTTTTAAACACCCTGTATTTAGGAATACAATACTTAACCTATTAAGACATTGTGAAGTTGAAATAGATGAATATCGATTACTGCAATAAAGTTATTCGATGTTATTATTCAGTAATGCCAACTCCGAAAAGCGAAAAACAGGTTTAATGATATTAATTACATGTACAGCACTTTTCTCTTGTTATTATTATAACAGAAATGCATTTTCATTATTTTCTGAAATCACAGTTTAATTTGCAATTTTATAATATAATTACAGTAACCTCACTAATACATTAATTATATGAAAAATTGTTGAAAACGCAGTTATCAAATCTGAATGAAAGAATGTAATTTTTTTCAGATAGCCTACAATACCATAGACATGAAATTAGAAGATGAAGATGTAGATGTTTGGGTTTGATATGCGATGATGTTAGATAAATTTGAACATCTGACTTTCTATTAATTGTTTAATTTCATTCACAAAATGCAAATTTTATATGCTACAATTATAGGTTAAGTTACCTGTGGGAGCAGGACCAATGTCAGCTGGGCGTTATTTCGACTTACTCAGTGCTACAGGAAAGCATTTTTTATAGCGCGACAAAAGCATTCTCGCTGTAGTGTGTAACGGAACTAAAACTGCATCTACGCAATTCAATATTCCAATCGCGTATGCATCCAATGTGGGAATAATATTGAAAGAATCATGTTTAAAAGATACGTTCAATTAAGATGCATGGAGATTTTGTGTCTACATGGTGCGCCGTTTTGAACGTCGCCTTCACTGTGTAAATATTTTAATTAATATTAAATATCAATCTTGCATTCATTGCTTTAAAGTTGAAAGAAAAGTTGAACCGTGTAGTTGCATCTTAATGTATTCATGATCGTCAATTTACGGGGGAAACAGTTGGCGACAATGACTAAACAAAAGAACGACCATGCGATAAATTGATAGCGATAAATCTAGCTGCAAAAATTATCGCAAAGTGTGACTGTGATTGGTAGGAATTCAAAATTTTTTACACTTCACTGGTCGAAAATGGAATGACGTCATATAAACGAAATAGTCATAATAATTTGTCGATGACTGCTTTAACACTCCACCTAACTCATCTGTGTATACCTGAAGATCTCGTGACATAACAACATCACGAGTTCTATTCACCAGAATAAAGAAACAGGGTATGAGACTTTATTGATGTGTTACATAAGTCTTCACGCCTATCCATTCTGCGTGGTATTTGATGAAGTAAAGCATTTGCTATTACCGTAAGAGTAATTTATGAAACTTACAATTTATAAAACAAAATTGAAGCTTTGTTTCTGACGTCGGCCCCAAAGGGCTCTGTTAATGTGTCATTACTACAAGATGGAATAAAAGATTGCAATGTGCATGGTTAATAATAATGGCTTTCTAAAAGAGACAATTCACAAGAAAAGTACTGTGTTATATTTTTCATTGTTACGGAACACAAAGGCTTTATTGTGTGAAGCCACAAATTGTGTTCTTAAGACTTCGCGTTTGCATGCCACTTCGAGTGAAAACAGTTGCTTTGATCTCAACAGCAGCTTCGACCATTGTGAAAGAGTGATCAATCATTTGACTGCAAGAACATCCATTACAAAGTTCTTAACAACCAAGTAAAACGTCATAATTCCAAATTACCGAGCAGCTCGTAAAGTTCATTTACTGTCGAATTTTAATAGTTTCATTCCAGAACAATAGATTGTAATTTTATTGTAATGTTTTATTCATGTCCTTTTCAATGCACAAGTAAGTTAAGGACAATATTTTGACAATTATATAAACCAGTGATGTAAATAATAATAATAATGATAATAATAATAATAATAATAATAATAATAATAATAATAATAATAATAATAATAATACAATTTCGTTAATATAAATGCGCCAACGAAGACCTATACCCAGTGCTATCATTACAAAAGAGTAAGAATTCAGAAACATAGTATTGAAATACAGGGAAATCCTTTTATTTTTACTTCAATTTTTATTGTACCTGAGTTTTTGAATGTACTTCACTCCCACCCCCTCTACTAGTAAACTTCCAACTGTTCTCCTCACAGAACCAAGCGTATACAGTCAAAGTCGCCTTAAGGTCGTAGTAAACACAAACAGTATTGAGTTAGTGAGTACAGTACGTTCCAGAAATATATTCGCGTTTTCCAGTGAAGAAAGATCTTTCAATATTGAATCATATTTTCGCACAGATACTGTCGTCCGTTTGCCTACGTCGCATCCCGATTTCCCTCACCCGCAACGGTTTAAAATAACTTAAATAAAAGTAATTATCTGTCACGTGATTTCCCCCTTTCTACGATCCTGCGACATAACCACTTGGACGGACAGTAGATAGCATGTTTGAGTAATGCTATCTGTGCGGGTCGGGCAGAAGTGAAGATTGAATTTACAGTACGTAAGGTACTCTTTTATATAATAGGTATAGAATTATTTCAACATGAGTTACTAGTACGAAAGACGAAACTGGTAATTGGAATTATATGCAATAGTCTATATTGCTATAATTTGAACAAAAGAACTGAAGCCTGTATCTAAATGAACGGCCACCATTTTCAAAAATGTGTTTAAATATCCATATTATGATTATTTTTCAATTTAACTTCATTCTCTATATTGTACGCTAATGTGCTGTAGGCAGTATAATATACACTGCATAAAGAATACTTTCGCATGGATAACTCAGTTCGTGAGTAAAAACACTTATTGTTAATACTGTACTGTATTTTTATTAAAGAAAAACCTAATGAAAATTATCAAATTCAAAATTACGATATTTCCTAGTTTACGTAAATGGATGAACTACTTTTCTTCCCTCCTATACTTAGTAAAGTGATTTCTTTGTATTTAAGCCAGAATCATCGAACTTCAATCGTGGAAGGGGTAGCAAACGGTGTTTCTGGCTGTGAACCATTAATCCAAAGGTATAGTCAGGTTAATATTAGAAATGTTAGTAAAAATAAAATGATGTCCCTGTACAACTTAATATTGTTCATAAAGAAGAAGAAATTTAAAATCATTATTTCACCATAATAATTTGGTAATGCATAGGATTTGCTGATGATAAGGCGTTGTTAGCAGAAGAGGAAATTATATTAATGGACTGGGTTATTATACGACGCTGTATCAACATCTAGGTTATTTAGCGTCTGAACAAAATGGTGATAATGCCGGTGAAATGAGTCCGGGGTCCAGCACCGAAAGTTACCCAGCATTTGCTCGTATTGGGTTGAGGAAAACTCCGGAAAAAACCTCAACCAGGTAACTTGCCCCGACCGTGATTCGAACCCGGGCCACCTGATTTCGCGGCCAGACGCGCTAACCGTTACGCCACAGGTGTGGACGATATTAATGGATATGCTACTGGAGCTAACAAGCAATTATTCTGATGGGGTCAGATAAAAAAATATATATATTTTTTCTTTCACCATGTTAATAATGTCAAAGGAATTGTTTATCCAAATTTTGGCCACGCGACCGCAGTTACGAGGGCCGTAAAAAGTAAGTTCGTCAAGGGCCGTTAACTGAAAGGAAACACAATTTCGTCGGAAAAATTATTGGAACAGATACAATAAAAGTGTTGAGTATTTTTTCAACATATTCCCCACCGGAATTGAGATATTTGTCATATCATGGGATCGTCAGAGAGGTGCAGACGGCTGTCAAACGCTGGTTCCGATTCCAGGTAGCTGACTTCTACGACACAAGGATACAAAAATGATCCCATGGTATGACAAATATCTCATTTCCAGTGGGGATATGTTGACAAATAGCGCAACAATCGCTGTATGTTTCAATAAATCTTTCCATGCAATATTGTGATTTTATTTGTAAGCGTCCCAAGCAAAAATCACTTTCTGGATGGCCTTATAATTGCTGTCGAGTGGCCAAAATTTGTATATTTGATATTATTAACATGGTGGAAGAAAAAAATAACTTTTCTATCTACTCCCATCAGAATGTTTACTTGTAAGTGACAGCTGTGAGCAGTATGGAATGAAGATGTAAATGCAAACAAGACGAAGAGTATGATCATAGGAAGAAAAATACAGAAGATAGACTTGTGAATTTTAAATGAGGCAGTAGAGCAAGTGGACAGCTTCAAATACTTGGGGTGTACTATAAGCAACAACATAAGCTGCTGCCAGGAAGTCTAAAGAAGTCTATCAATGGCAAAGGAAGCTTTTAATAGAAAAAGTAGCATTTTCTGAGGGTCTCTGGAAAAAGAACTAAGTAAGAGACTAGTGAAGGGCTTTGTGTGGAGTATAGCATTGTGTGATGCAGAAATATGGACATTACGACGAAGTGAAGAGAAGCAAATAAAAGCATTTGAAATGTGGATATGTAAGAGAATGGAACGTGTGAAGTGAACAGACAGAATAAGAAATGAAGTTGTGTTGGAAAGAGTGGGTGAAGACAGAATGATACTGAAACTGATCAGGAAGGGGAAAAGGAATTGGTTGGGTCAATGGTTGAGAAAAAATGTATCCTGAAGGATGCACTGGAAGGAATGGTGAACGGGAAAAGAGTTCGTGTATAAGAAGATATCAGATGATAGACGACATTAAGATATATGGATCATATGAGGAAACAAAGAGGAATCGCTCTGAGTGGCAGAATTGGTATAGTGCTGGCCTCCTGTGCCCAAGGTTGCGGGTTCGATCCCGGCCCAGTTCGATAGCATTTAAATGTGCTTAAATGCGACAGGCTCATGACATTAGATATAGTGGCATGTAAAAGAACTCCTGTGGGACAAAATTCCGTCACACCGGCGACGCTGATATAACCTCGGCAGTTGCGAGCGTCGTTAAATAAACCATAATTAAAAATAAGGGAAGGCAGAAAATAGGAAAGACTGCAGAAAACTGGGTTTGCAGTCAAAGACCTGCCCTTGGGCAGATCACTAAATGAATGAATGAATAAATCGGTTATGGTATTTTGAAAATGGAAAAAGTTAACTGTCGGATCCTGTGTAAGTAGTAACATAACCTGCTGTCAGGAAGTCAAAAGGAAAATAGCTATAGCAAAGGAAGCTTTTAATATACAGGGTGTTTCCGAGGCGGTGTTACAAACTTTCAGGGATGATGGCGAAGGGCACATGCATCAATTTGAGACCAGGAACCCTGGTCTTGAAATGACCGAGTCGAAAGTTACAAGGACAAATACTCCTGTGGAAATGAAATAATTTTATTTCTCTGTACACCTTATTTATGTGTATTTATATGTACATCTTACACATACTGTATTCATCTGACATTGTTTACGTCGTCTACTTACAGTATTCCATTCAGTGCGCTGTCTGAGAGATGGGACAGGAAACTACACTAAAGCAATGCAGATAGCGTAATGTGTAATGGATATGGTCGGTCCTGATATGCACGTCTGTAGACAGCAGTGTATGTGTACAAGTTGCAGTGTCCAGTCGATCAGTCCTAGTGAAATGGAGGAGTACAAGAGAGCAGAATAAGCAGACCTGATTTTCGAATACGGATGAGCCAATGGGAACAGTAGACAAGCTCACAGATTGTATTGGGGCAATTACTCACGTAGGAGACATCCGGCCCATCTTTCCACGACTGTTCTAAAGGTCAAGGAAAGTAGGGCACGTGGTGCCAAATTACAATTCCATTTCCACCACAACTATTTTTGCTTATAACTTTCGACTCAGTCATTTTCGGACCACGGTTCCTTATCTAAAATTGATACATGTGCCCTTCGCCATGATCCCTCAAAGTTTGTAACACAACCTCGGAAATACCCTGTACAAAGGAGCATCTTCTGCGGACTTCTGGAGAAATAACTAAGGAAGATACTTGTGAAGTGCTTTGTGTGGAGTGTGACATTGTATGTGACATATATGAGCATTACGACGAAGTGAAGAGAATGGACTGAAGCATTTGAAATGTGAATATGGAGAAGAAGGGAGCGTTTGAAATGGACAGATAGAATAAGAAAAGAAGCTGTGTTGGAAAGAGTGGATAAATAAACAATAATGCTGAAACTAATCAGAGAGGGAGAAAGGAATTGGCTGCGTCACTGACTAAGGAGAAACTACGTAGCTACTGAAGAATGCACTGGAAGGAATGGTGAACGGGAGAATAGTTGGGGGCAAGAGAATTTATCAGATGATAGACGACATTAAGACAAAAGGCTCGTATGCGGAGGCTAAAAGGGAGGCGTAAAATAGGAAAGATTGAATAATCGTATTTTTGTATGTGTCACACAAAATAAGCAGAATCCTCCAGAAGGTAAATATCAAAACCATCCAAGTTACCACGAGATGTAACACAATAGACTTAGACAGCAAGCAAGAACCGACAAGGAAAGCTTTCATTCCATTCTGCGGGAGCGTGTCACACAAAATAAGCAGAATCCTCCAGAAGGTAAATATCAAAACCATCCATAAGCCACAGAGCAAAATCCGGAGTCATCTACGTCAGGTTAAAGACAGTCAGGGCTTAAGGACTCCAGGGATTTACAAGATTCCATGCGAGTGTGGCGAAGTATACATAGGGCAGACTGGCCGCACAATAGAAGACAGAATCAAAGAACATAAGAGGAACCTGGGCTGTAACCTGAAAAATCTGCAGTGGCGCAACACAGCATAGAAAAGGAGCATAAAATACTGTTTGACCACACCAAGGTCATTAACAAATCAAGCCACTACTGGGATCGTACAATCAAGGAGGCCATAGAGATCAAAAACAACTTTAACAGAGACAGTGGACTCCAGCTCAGTCAGGCATGGACACCGGCCTTAGACCAACTCAGGCCTCTTACAATCAAGGTCATGAAGATCACGGACCGAGGACGGCAACCGATTCCAACCGGCGGAACAGAGCTCGCCGCCCGCCAAACTTCACGCAGGAATCCCGGGAGGGGCGGAGCTTACGAGCGATGACAATTCCCGGCCCCGGATTGGCCGAAAATATAAACTTTCGACTTTCTGTTCGGACATCACTTTCCTGAAGATGGCTGCAGAGATAGCAGTCGAAAGCTTGGAGCATTCCAAAATCTTAACTCGGCTGATATCCCGCGAAAACATATTAGCGAATCGTATTTTTGTCGTGAAAGACATGCAGTTGGGCAGAACACTATGAACGGATAAATATTCTATTTATACAGAGTGAATCACGAGGAAATGTAAAAAAATTAGGGTGTGAAATTTTAAGTCATTTTGATTCAAAAGTTCATATGAACATAGGTCCGTTTTCGAACGGTTACTGAAATATGGATCTTTTATTTCACAAAAACTTCTAAGATTCCATTTTACTAACTCGCATTTAAAGACAGATAACGGACAAATTTAAAGTTTATATTCATGTATGCATACATATCTAATATTCTAGACGTCGGGGTCGATGTTTTCGCACATTTTCAAAGGTACCTCCTTCTGCTTCAATGCACTGTTGCGCTTAGGCGTCAATCGCGCTCATCGCTCGGGAGAGTTGCACGTGGCTGTCTTTATGCCGCATCCAAAATACGTTCGATTAGCGCTTCTCTCGTTTTCCCCATCCTTTGCTATACCAAGTTTTTCATCCAACCGCATAAACAGTAAGTACGCTTCGATATGGTACGCTTCTGTTCGGAAAGCGTCGTTCATAATCAGCGACGGCACCCAAGGAACTTCCATCACACAAACCATAATCATACACAATATCGGCGTATTCTGTAGTCGGGAATTTATAACGCATCTTGAAAAACACAACTTAACACTTCCGATAACTGTACCTGTATAACCACTGTACTGTAAGTAGCTGACTGGACTGCTGTGAATTGATGATAGTGTTAGGCTATTTGTGTTATCTGCGGGTTCTGTGTCATTACATCAGAAAAGGTTAGGCGGTTTCTTCCTCTTATCTACATCGTTTACAATGCAGATTTCAATGTTACCTCATTCATTGCGACCTTGACCTTGTCTCACGCCTCGTCTCACGTCAGCAACATATGGTAACGTCTGATTCACATTGGGGCGAGACGTTTCACCCAAAAAATGCATCTAGCTCCGCAATCGTTCGAAAACGGACCTATGTTCATATTAACTTTTTCACTCAAAATGGCCTAAGACATCGTATCATAAAATTTTTACCTTTCCTCGTGAATCACCCTGTATAATAATCTGGATTATAATGTGCTCTAAAATATTTTATTTTAGATCAACAGAAATATAAGTGAAAATAACAGAGCGCCAAACACAAACACACTCTCTCTCTCTCTCTCTCTCTCTCTCTCTCTCTCTCTCTCTCTCTCTCGTCAATTGCAGAGAAGCGAAAATTACTAAAATAGAATCCAAATCTCCATCGTATAAGGAAGAGGAATATTCAAATCTAATTTAAAGCAATGGCTATAGATTCTCAATCTCAAAGCTTATCTGTCGGACATTAATCTTCCTCACTGAAAATGGATTGCATTAATTTGCATGATAAAAAATACGCAGCAAAAATACTAACAAGTCGAACGAAGAACTTAATGGGAAAGAGTGAGCTAGACGAATCAACGTTTGCATAGTTAAACGACACAGTCTATTGTGAAATAATTGTATTATATTGAAGTGTTCGCTAGAAAACGAATACGTTACGCAAGTCCTTCTTATATAGGGTGAATCGAAAGTAATGTCATTAATTTCAGGGGGTTATTCTTTGAGATATTTCAAACAAAAAGGTTTAACTCTATTTAATGTGAGGAATTTGATCCTAACATATGTAACATTGAAACATTCGTTCGCAGAACGAAAAGCTACATTTGTTCGGATCAAATTTCTGCTCATTTAAAGGACAAAACTAAAATTCTTTCAATCATTTATCATCATAATACACTGCTCTTTTGAACTGACATAGCATATTGGGAATTCAATCAAAACACGCAATGAAATGCTTCATATATAAACATTTCTATCTCGAAAAGAAGGAAAATAACTTTTAACTTACTTCTTTGCAAATAGCTTTAAAAAAACTCGAATGTTCAATGCAGTCCTCACATAAGCCCACCGTTGGTGCCTATTCTGAGGAAGATTAATCCCACCTCCCTCAAATCCACTTTAATATTATCCTCCAATCCACGTCTCAGCCTCCCCATAGGTCTTTTTCCCTTAGGTCTTTCAACTAACACTCTGGATTCACTCATACGTGCTAAATGGCCTGCCCATCTCAAACGTCTAGATTTAATGTTCCTAATTATGTCAGGTGAAGAATACAATGCATGCAGTTTTGTGTTGTGTAACTTTCTCCATTATCCTGTAACTTCATCCGTCTTAGCCCCAAATAATGTATTTTCCTAAGCACCTTATTCTCGAATACCTTTATCTATGTTCTTTTCTCAAAGTGAGATTTCAAGTTTCAAGACCATACAGAACAACAGGTGATCTAATTCTTTAAGAACATTTAAAGTATCCCTCCTGAGTTCTGAGAGTATAACATACTATGCTATACTTCATACATGATTATTATATAAAATACTCGTATATATGCAGAAATTCGAAGTATAGTACAGGGACATCATTTTATTTTTACTTCAATTTTTATTGTACCTGAGTTTTTGAATGTACTTCACTCTCACCCCTTCTACTAATGAAGTTCCAGCTGCCCTCCACACAGATCCAAGACCGCATATAGTAAACAGCACTAAGTTAGTGAGTATAGTACGTTCCAGATATATGTTCACGTTTTCCAGTGACGAAAGAGCTTTCAATAGTGAATCATATTTTCGCACAGGTACTGTCCGTTGCCTACGTCTCATCCCGATTTCCCCCACCTGCTTCAGTTCGCCCCTCTGTAAAAGCTGGGTTGTCTTAGCTCTTTTCTGAAAACATTAATTTCTGTTAGGAATTGACGTTTACGTAATATTGTACAACTGTTTAAAATAACTTAAATAAAAGGGCATTGTTAAGTAATTAACTGTCATGTGATTTCCCTCCTTTCTACGATCCTGTGGCATAACAACTTGGACGGACAGTAGATAGCATGTCTGAGTAATTTTATCTGTGCGGGTCGGGCAGAAGTGAAGATTGAATTTACAGTACGTAAGGTACTCTTTTATAGAGTAGGTACATGAGTTACTAGTACGAAGGACGAAACTGGAAATTGGAATTAGATGCAATAGTCTATAGTGCGATAATATGCACAAAAGAACTGCAGCCTGTATCGAAATGAACGGCCACCATTTTCAAAAATGTGTTTAAATATTCATATTACCATTATTTTTCAATTTAACTTCTTTCTCTATATTGTACGCTAATGTGCTGTAGACAGTATAATATACACTGCATAATGAATACGTTCGCATGGATAACTCAGTTATTCTTAATACAGTACTGTATTTTGATTAAACAAAAACCTAATTAAAATTATCGAACTCAAAATCGCGATGTTTCCTAGTTTACGGAAATGGATGAATTACTTTTCTTCCTCCTATACCTACTGTAGTAAAAGTGACTTGTTTGTGTTTTACGCCAGTATCTTCGAACTCCAGTCGTGGAAGGGGAGAGCACACTGTGTTTCCGGTTCTCTAAACGTATAGCCAGATTAATATTAAAAATGTTAGTAGAAATAAAATTATGTTCTGTATAATATACCTGCATTTGTGCACTAACTGTACGGTAACATGCAAAATTTTTTCAGCATTTTTCCTCATGTCAGAGACCATTTTTTTATTGCAGTACTCTATTATCTGTGTGTACTATATTTATATTAAAGTAAAATGAAATGAAATAAAATTAAGCATTAGCAACTACTGTACTTTGTTTTAAACACGTCAAAATTACTGTCATCCAAGACCTACAGAAATTAATAAGCAGGTATCGCGAAAGTCAAACGTATACATATAGGTATTTCACGAGGATTTATCGTCACTTACGGAGCTTATTTCCGAAGACATTCTGAGCAAAAAATATCATATAAACATGAGTCCTAATCTCTATATTTCCAGAGTTACACTAATTTGAATTTGTTTGTAGAATACCTTTATTCTTTAGTTTTAAGGGTAAAAGAATATTACAGATAAATATTTAACTATTCACGAGTATCATTTCTTTAATTAGCTAGTATTCTGAAGCTAAAAAGGTGTTGTAAATTCCATAGTTGCTTCGTATACAATTTTTTTTATGTTTTAACTGCAACATTACATTTTCTTACGCATTAATCACAACAATTGTCAAAAATCACGCCACTCTTGTAAATTAAAGACTGTACATTAGTATGCTTAATTAAACTGTAAAGTATCAGGTTTCTGAAGTCGTATGATTTGTAACAATTTTCTTGATAAGTGCGTAAGATTAATGCAATTTTTAAAAAAAATTGGAAAATAAAATTTGTTCAAAGCAATTAACAATACAATTTTAGCTTCATAACAATAGCGAATTAAAGAAATAATACTTCTTAATAGCTTATTATTATTTATTTGTAATATTCTTATACCCTTAAAACTAAAGAAAGAAAGTATTTTACTAACAACTTCAAATTTCATTTAATTTCATTTTCATTTCATTTATTACAAGTTATTATTTACAAGTTAAATTGTGACCTAGCCACTGTCTCCACTTGGGCGGCCAATTTCGGACTCGCACTTAATCCAAGTAAGACTCAAGCCATAATTATTGGACATAAGCGTTTAGTTAACTCCCTTAATAACAGTAATCTTTCAGTTGTTGCCCATAACAACACGCTAATTCCTTATTCATCTGTCGTAAAAATCTTGGCTTCTTTTTGATAATAATCTAAGTTGGAATTTTCAAGTTAAACGATAAAAAAATCTGTTCCTCCATTCACTGTTTGAGTCGCTTGAGAAACTTCTTAACCCAGCAACTAAAACTTACCCTAGTACAAACCCTAGTAATGCCGCACTTCGATTATTGTGACGTTTTGTTAAGTGACCTAAGTTCTGAACTGTCAGTCAAGTTACAGCAAGCTCAGAATATGTGCGTCAGATACGTGTGCAACATCCGACGATATGATCACATATCACCTTCCTTCGCAAGTCTTTCGTTGCTCCGACTTAAAGAACGCAGAACTTTACACTCTTTGTCTTTACTCTTTCGAATTCTCAACACCTTAACACCAAATTACCTTTCTTCTCGTTTCTCTTATCTATACTCTAACCACGACGTAAATACCAGATCACTTATCTGTGGCACGCTAAGTATACCTCTTCATAGAACATCTTGTTATTCATCATCTTTTACAATATCCACTTCGCGTCAATGGAATTCCTTGTCACAAAGTATTAGGGGCTGCAAGACAACAAACACCTTTAAAACCAGCTTAAAAGATAACCTTATTAGCATTTCACTCCAATCATACTGATTTAAAATATCACTGACTACTTTTTTCTTTGGACATCATCCTGATTGTGCTGTATTTTAATTGTCTCATAATAATCACTTTCTATTATCTAATATTATTTGAAATATATTAACATTCTATGTATTTTAGTTTAATTCTGCTACACAGTTTATTTCAGTGTTTAATTAATAGTTCATAGTATTTTGTTGTTTAATTTGTAAATAACTCTTGTATACATGTAACTATCATCTAAATCAAATTGTTGAATTCTTTGTAAGTTCATGCATATGTATATACACTTTTTGCTGGTTGAGTGGAAGAAAGGCCTTACGGCCTTAACTCTGCCAGCTAAAATAAATCTAAAATTAAATCATTATTATTATTATTATTATTATTATTATTATTATTATTATTATTATTATTATTATTATATTCCATATATCTTACATGAGCAATGAAGCTTTAAGATGTGGAACAAGTCAAAATTTTACAATATTACAAATACATTTTTACAAATTTTTACAATATCTTACAATTTTTACAGTTTTTACAATTTTCTACAATTTTTTACAATATTCTGGCGAGATGTAGTGAGATGAGGTGAGGCACGAGGATTCGCCAAAAGATCACCCGCCTTTTGCCTTGTGGTTGGGGAAAACCTCGGGAAAACCCCAACCAGGTAATCAGACCAAAGTGGTGAAATGAAGTGAGGTCTAGGACTTTGGTGTAAGTCTGAAAATAGTGAGATAGGACCCATGTTTATACGAGATTTTTTGCTCAGAATGTCTTCGGAAATAAGCTACGTAAATGACGGTAAATTCTCATGAATCAACCTGTACTTCGTGATAACGTGGAAGGATTTATGATTTCAGAATAATGGAGTATAGCTTAAATTTTGTAGTGCAGTGATGGAAAAGATACAAATATATTCAGAATTGTTTAAAATGAGCAGATATTATTAGCGTCATTTCTTCAAAGTTCTATCGAAATATGGATATTTTGTGACATAAAAATTTGAGATTAACTTTCACTCTAGCAAGTCGTAAACAACCATTCACTTCAGACTTCAAAGACACAAATGAAACTACATCATTTCTGCTATTAGTTCATACTTATGTGCTGTGCGAGTTGCTGAATTGTAAAGTTTGAGAAACTCCACTTTAGATGTGGACATAAAGGTACAGAAAAAAAGTGTGTATCGTGGAACATTGTCGATAAACCTCAACATTAAAGCTGCCTTAATTTACATTGCTATTACACTACAATTTCAAGCGAAATGATATTTTATCGCAACTTTCAAGAAACTTCTCCATTTGAGGAGGTCGATATCAGAACAGTGGTCCCACTTCATCTAACTAGTCTCATTGTCAATGACATGAACAGTTCTATAATTTACTACCACATTTTCAAAATCAAGCGCAAAGGAATGCTATTAGTGTCAGTATGAATGTAATAAATTAATTACAAAACAGTTTGTAGAGATATTCGGGTGAGGAAGTAATTAATTTATTATTTATGTTCATCCCAAAAATCAATTATCATTAGATGTACAGCGTTTAATGAAATTGATATAAATTATTCCAATGGCGTATTCATAACTAACCTACATTTAAACTGTCTTTATATAAAGTGTGTGCATCGGAGGTCTGCGTCGGACGTTTTCGCTCGAGCGCCAAGTAGTTCATAGCACAATCCGATAGGTAGCGCATATGCATGATGGGTAAAATTGTCACGAGCGATAAATCCTCGAACGGTATAAGCCGAGCGCTAGACATTCGTTCTTGTTACAGTGATGAACTAAGTAGTAACATCATAGATGTTTATCAACAATAATCTCAATAGTGGTTTTGATTTATCTAGAGAAAATCAAAACTCGAGTGGGATTTAATTGACTATTACACGATTAGAAGAAATTATATAAAGACTAGTGGCTTGTGCAGCAAATGCTGCAAACTAAGTTCATTAGACGTTCAAATAAACATTTTTCAGATTTATTTTCAATGAAGAATACCAGACATTCTGAAAGTTATTTGCTTCCATAATAATGGAAGATTCTCTCTCGAGCCAGTACTGAAGAGAACCATGCATATAAATATCTACACCACACCGCCATTAAATACATGAAAAAGACCCAAACCCACTTGATTAATAACTATAAAAATATTTGATTTTTAATAATATTATCTTACGTAAGTTTTATAGCTTTCAGTAACATATACTATATATACTATATAACCGCCACTCAGTAAAATATAGAAATCAAAATCTAATTTAAATTATTCTCTACAACTACTTATATACCCCCAAAACGTTTCACTTTCATATCATCATTATAGCATTAATATGTATAATTAATGAAAAACAGTCACATTATGGCATTAACTATAATAATATTTCATTTCTAATAGTAATAATGTCATCAAACCACCACAAGTTTTGTAGTTTTTAATATCAATACACAGCTGCACTCAGAAAATTACATATTACAGTATCGAACCTGTATATTATTTTTAGTAGGCCTAAGTTAAGTTTTTAATAACCAATTTAATTTGAGCTCTAAATATGTCAGCATTCTTGCAGATCATGGCCATCGTGTAATATTGTTTACTGTAGTGTGTGTTTTGTTTTATTCTGAAATGCAACACGGCCGACTTGATGCTCGTTTCGCTTCTCCTGAATGCAATTAGCTAGTTCTCAAAACTGACGACAGATGGATTTTGGAAAATAGCAAAATTATGTAGGAAAATTGACATTTCACTGAAAACTACTATTTTTCCGAAAAACTTTGGGTTCCAAGCTTCAAAATGAGGGGCCATTTATTAAAATCCGTTCAGCCGTTTTCCCGTAATTTCCATTACCAGTTCAAATTATATATATATATATATATATATATATATATAGATTAGAAGTAACAAAGTACTCCAATACAATAAAATATTAATTGGCTTACGAAAATACAACTGTCTTCAAATGTATTATTGTACCATCTCAACATTACGCTAGATGGCAGTAGTGTTTTTGATTATGTTTTCTTGTTACCGGTATCAGTTGTGCCAACTATGTAATCATTATTGAACTCTGTGGACTGTTACTAATAGTCAAGAAGGCTTTGTTGGTTCAGTTTCATTTTTATTAAAACATTTGCATTCCACTTCAATCATCCGGAACCCAGTAATCAACGTCACTTGACAGATGATTTTCAATAAATCTTAGTATTAAACAATCTCTGATACGTGACTATCCATAATATCATATAGCAGAAGCCATAACAAACATAACCTAAATAATATAAACAAGTGTTAGAAAAGTTTTAATTAGGGATGATGAAATAAACAATAAACGTTTTAATTAACGACGATGAAATAAAAATAAACATGAATAATTTTAAAAGAAACGATTATTGAAAGTACAACTTTCAAATTTGAATGTTTTAGTGGTTGATGGTTCAGTTGATGTTATATTGGACGTGTGCGTAAAAGAAGTGAACTCGTTGATGTACATGGTGTACCCCTCAACTTATTCAGGATTTCCGAATGGTGCTCTTCAGTGACCAGTGATCTTTATTAATTCTTGTTCTTGAATGCAATGCGAGTCATATTTGAAAGTGCTGTGCATTGACTGGAGTGGTTTGTAATTCTCTGTTTTTGACGTCCAGACCAGTGCAGTTTGAAATGTTGGCAAACAAAGAAACAAATGCTAGAGTAGTGATAAAAATAAACAAATGCTAGGGACGCGATAAAATTGTGCGATAAGCAGCCATGATTGGTTGAAAGACGTCCTTTCGTACCGTTTTATTGGTCGAAAGTAGTGTGACGTAGTAAAATTGTAATAGTCATTTCAAAACTTTGCAGTGTTCAACTAACCTCTCCATAGTACAACTACAAAACTTGCTTTAAAATGTAATATAAATTTTGTAAGTAAAAGTTTTTTTTTTTTTTTTTTACAGGTGTGATTTTGTTTTTGTCACATCTGATAGATGATATTGGATGTAAATGTAATTATTATAAACGGAGAACACAATCACGATAATGTAAGAACTGTAACAAGATTTCTAGTAATAATAATAATAATAATAATAATAATAATAATAATAATAATCTCAAATAATTGGTGTATCAATCTTTGCGTCTGTAACAGTTATGCAGCATGATTATTCGATTTACTATTTTTTCTATTACGTTATCTCTGTACTATTATTGTTATTATTCTACTGCAATATCGATAATATTTTTAAAACATTTCTACATTGTCGCAGTATATAGGCGGAACACTATGTATGGACCTATCATATTATATATGTGGTAAATCAAATACTGAACAATTATTAATTAGCAATAATAGCTGTATATCGAAGTTTTTCATACTATTTTATTTATAACTTCATGTTCCTGTTTTGGTACGTTCCATTGACTGTTCCATTAGACGTTTGTCATAAACGCAGAAAGTAAAGCCTTATTTTTACCTTGTGAGCAAAACATATGTGTATCTTATCTGTCGCCTTCCATACAAGATAAGACATGTCGGTGAGATGACCTTGTACTGTGCTTCTATTTATTACGAGCGTATCATGACCGATCGTAACTCACTCGAGGGTGCGACACTCGACCGAGTTCGAGCGAGCGATTTAACTTCAATGCAGCATTATGGTGCGCATATTTTCGGAAGTTGAAATGGAGTAAATATTTTATTTAAAATAATGATGAACTAGTCTAAAGTCTGGTCCATAAGTCACCGTACTTTTAGATCCGCAGTGGCGAAAATGTGATCGTGCGCCGAGCCACTGTGTAATCTGCAACGTGCATAGCACCTAAGGAGGGAGGCGAACACTCCAAGGGGAAGTGAAGCAACTGTCTGACATATTAACAGATTTTCACTTTCCTTACGTCAAGCACTTAAATATAATTTTATACAGTACAAGGCTACAAACTAATGTTTAGTACGTGTAACGAAGAAAGAAATGTACAATAAAAGCATAGAATACATTAACACAATCTAAAAATTAACTGTTTTTCAGAATATCTCTGCGACAGCTTTTCAAAATCAGGAATTATGTCACTTACTGCCAGTCGTAGTTGATCACGAAGGTATTTGTCTGTCAGTCGTGATCTAAATTTGGTTTTTACTATTTTTATTATTGAAAATAATTTTTCACAAACGTAAGTTGTAGCGAATATGGCTTCAAAAGAATAAGCGAAAGAATGAAGCTTCGGATATTAATTTTTGGCAAAGATTTAAAAAGTTCATCATTTGTCAAGTCCTTACACCTAGCTTTCATCTAACATCACATTGTAAATCTGTGAGTTTAAATTAAAGATCTAACCGCATTATTCGTACAACTGCTGAAAAAGATCACGTACAGAGGTAATAATAATAATAATAATAATAATAATAATAATAATAATAATAATAATAATAATAATAATAATAATAATAATAACAACACTTAACATTATAATGTTTCATCAGTAACATGTAGTATAATGCCGTTAATTGTTACACAACCGTTTTCCTCGTAATACTTGTGAACAAATCATACATTTAATATTCTCATCATATTGGCAGCAAAAAAGTGCGTCCTTCTTTCCTATTTCAAACTTTCGTTTTTGTACAGGTACATGGTTTCGAGAGAGAGATTGCAACGATACGCCACTCGCAGGTCAGAGACAAATACAGGGACATCACTTTATTTTTACAAACATTTTTAACATTAACCTGGCTATACTCGGAAACACTGTTGCCCCCTTCCATTACAGGAGTTTTATGTTACTAGTAAACAAATCATTTTACTAGGTATAGGAGGAGAAAAAAGTAGTGTAACCATTTATGCTGTCGGGAAATACGATATTACGATTTTCAGTTGATCATCATTTTTACGGAATTTATCAAAATACAGTAGAGTAGTAACATTTTTTTTTCAAAAACTCAATTTTTCAGGCGGTTATGTTCGTTATGTAATGTCTACTTTATTTAGCATATTAATTATTGGTGTTATCATACAATATAGAGAGTTCACTTAAATTGAGGGGGTCATAAGTAAAGGGCTGTAAGTGCACTTAAGTTACTTTTGAGAAAATGGGGTTTAAATATTTAAGCTTTCGTAAAATCGGTGAAATTTTTATTTATATTTTAATGTGTGATGCGATTAAAATATCCCTTTGCTACTAAAATTTTAGATACTTTTGCTTACACTGGATGCACTTAACTCATGTTATTACAAATGTCTCTAGCATTCCTTTGCTTCTAGCCATCTAAATTCAAAATAAGCTGATCTGAATTTTTAAACAAGTTGCTGAAAATGGTTGCCGTTCATTACAGTGCAGGCTTCAATTCTTTACGCATATTATTAAAAACATTTTGAAGCATATTTTCTGAAATTGAATTTATCGTTTCTTGAATATAATTTTTTAGTACGATATTATTAATATAGGTTCTTTCTTCTATAGAAAACGCAACCATATTTATGAAACACACTATACACTGCAGTGTTTACTTCACTGTTTGAAGACTTCGAATGCAACAGCGGCCGTGAGTTTGTGTGTCTGACGGGAGCAAGGACATTAGTGAAGGGGTGGGAGTGAAGTACATTCAGAAATGCAGGTACAATAAAAATGCAAGTAAAAATAAAATGATGTCCCTGTACAAATGGAACGGAGTTTGACTCCAGAGAGTGAGAGTGTGGTGGTTGTGCGAGATAGGAAGCAAGAGAAATACACAGCTACCATTGTGAGCCACAATTTGGTCGCGAGTCACATTTTTTCCATGGCTGATTTAGATATATACAATGTAATATACTGTAGAATTATTAAACTGCGTTGAATAATGATAGATTGTGCGAAAGATGGCAGATATGAGTAATTATTCGCTTGAAGAGCGTTTGGGTAAAGAGAATTGCGAAGGAACAGAATGTTTCAATCATGGGGTATATTGTAATTACGAGTATTTATAATATGATTCTTTGCATCCAATTCATTTGTAGTTACACAGTCAGTCTACTACCTTCACTTCTTCATTCCTTCAGTCATGTATTGAAAATCGAATAGGCCCTAAAGATAAATTCTATTTCATTTACAGCCTTTTAGGAACAAGATCTTTGGGCCGTCGTCCCCTGAAACAATGGAATGAGACCGTAACAAACCACCTTGCTTAATGCGTGATAGGAAGAAGAAGACATTTTTATTTATTAGTAATTTCTTATTTCTGGTGTTAATTTTTGTCATTTTTTCTCATTTCTTTTCCTCTTTCGTTCTTTCTTTTTTGGCTCGTTCTTCCTTCCACCCTTTTTTTTCCTTTCTTTCTTTCTTTCATTTTTTCTTTCTTTCTTCTTTCTTTATTTCCTTCCTTCTTCCTTCCTTTCTATCCTTCTTTCTTCCTTTTCTTCTTTCTATCCTTTCTCTTTTTCTTTCTTTCTTTCCTTCCTTCTTTCTTTTTTTCTTTCTTCCTTTCTTTCCTTCTTCCTTTCTTTCCTTCTTTCTTTTTCTTTCTTCCTTTCTTTCGTTTTTCTTTTTTCCTTCCTTTCCTTCTTTATTTTGTCTTTATTTCTTTCCTTCCTTCTTTGTTTCCTTCCTGCTTTCTTTTTTCCTTTCTTTCTTTCCTTCTTTCTTTTTCTCTTTTTTCTCTCTTTCTTTCTCATACCTTCTTTCTTTTATTTCTTTCTTTCTTCCCTTCTTTCTTTTTCCTTTCCTCCTTTCTTCTCTTTTTTCTTTCTGCCTTTCTTTCCGTCTTTCTTTTTTTCTTCTTTTTCTTTCTATCTTCCTTCTTCCTTTCTTTCCTTCTTTCTTTCTTTTTTCTTCCTTTATTTTCTTCTTTCTTTTTTCTTTCTTTCTTTCCTTCCTTCTTTCTTTCTGTCGTTCTTTCCTTCTTTCTTTCTTTTTTCATTTCTTTCTTTCCTGCTTTCTTTTTTCTTTCTTCCTTTCTTTCCTACTTTCTTTTTATCTTTCTTTCTTTCCTTCCTTTTTCTTTCTTTCTTTCCTTCTTTCCTTCTTCTATTCTTTATTTCTTTCTTTCGTTCTTTCCTTTTTCCTTTCTTTTTTCTTTCTGCCTTTCTTTCCTTCTTTCTTTCTTTTTTACCTCCTTTTTTCTTTCTTCCTTTCTTTCCTTCTTTCTTTCTTTCTTTCTTTCTTTCTATCTTTCTTTCTTTCTCTCGTTTTTCTTTCATTCTTCTTTTCCTTCCTTCTTTTTGTCTTTATTTCTTTCCTTCCTTCTTTCTTTCTCTCCTTTCTTTTTTCTTTCTTTCTTTCCTTCTTTCTTTGTCTCTTTCCCTCTCTTTTTTCTTTCTTCCTTTTTCTTACCTTATTTCTTTTCTTTCTTTCTTTCCTTCTTTATTTTTTCTTTCTTCCTTTCTTTCTTTCCTTCTTAATTTTTTCTTTCTTCCTTTCTTTCTTTTCTTTTTTCTTTCTGTCTATCTTTCTTTCCTTCTTTCTTTTTTCTTTCTTTCTTCCCTCTTTCTTTCCTTTTTTTCTTTTTCTTTCCTTCTTTCTTTTTTCTTTCTTTCTTTTCTTCTTTCTGTTTTTTCTTTCTTTCTTTATTTCTTTCTAACTTTCTCTCTTTCTCTATCTCTTTGTTTCTTGCATTTTTCTTTGTTTCATTCCTTTACTATTAAGGTACTCTTTGAGTTATTTATTCACTGTTTTCCATAATCTGTTCATTCATCAGACCTACCATGTGTAAATTTCCTCCCCTGGACAAATGCGATTATTACGCTCTGTGTACCTTCACTGATTGCACGTTATTATAAACAAACATTGTTGCATGTTTTATATACAAATACACAATTTAACAATTTACATGATATATGCGTTAATATTGGAAACATTTCCAATAATATCATCATACAGCGTAATTACAATTGGAAACAGTTTGATGGTCACAGATGTACAATGAGTCGATTTTCTTCATAATTACCAGAGTATTATTCAATGTGAAATAACTGAGTTTGTTGAAGTTAGTTACATTCTGGTACAATACAGAGCGAAAAGGCTCTCTCAATGGTTGAAATTACGTCCAAAGTTTATCAGGTCAGCAATTTGCCAACAGCAGTGTAAATATCTGAATAAATCGATTAGGTTTGTTTTGGGTAATCATTGAAATTATTTCATAGAATAATATTGCTGTAAAGAATTTGAAATAAGACAAAAGAATTTGAAAGAGGACAATTTGGATATCAGAGTTTAATTGTGAACGGAGAAATAATTGCTATTCTCTGATTTTTTGGTAAACACTCAACTGAAATACTGCTCGGGAAAAAGAGTATAAGTAAAAAAAAAATGGCCTAAATAAGATAGGTCAATATTATGTTGCACCATGACATGTTCTACAGATTGGTATAAACAATATAAGTAAAATAATATAATTATTAAATTAAAATACAATCAGTTTTCTAGTATGTTACATTAGCAAACATAAGCTGTAGAGCATTAAATTGCTTGTACTGAAAAGTTGTATATTTTGACTTATTCTCTTTTTCCCGAGCAGTCTATAAATATACGTGTGACATCTTTTGTGTTAAAGAGCGTGAATTTTTATTTACAGTTTTTAAAAAGTTATATCCTGTTACCGGAAGTTTCATTAAGCTTATAGAGGATAAACAGTAAGTAAAGTCATTAATTTCAGATATTTCAAACAAAAAAGTTCAATAAAATTTTGTTGGTTTTTTCCTTCCTTTCCGAGACAAAAATATTTATTTATTTACATTTATTTATTTATTTATTTATTTATTCTGGTAGAGTTAAGGCCATTAGGCCTTCTCTTCCACACTATCAGAAGTGAACTACATAATGAAACAAAGACAAAAATAGTAAAGTCATACTTAAGTATAAAAATCAGTCATGTACATTTACAAGCTTACACGGCCTATAATGAAATATTAACTAAACATGATATATAATTAACTTATTTACAATTCATATCCTAATTCTACTTTATGATAGGCCTAAATGACAATTTATACAAACACACAGAATAACCTATAAAAATCAGCTAACACTCACAAATCAATTCCATGTAAAAGTACTGTATGTAATTCTTAATTCTTAATTTAAATTGATTAACTGTTCGGCAATCCCTGACATGACGAGGTAAGGAGTTCCATAGGTGACAAACTGACATGGTGAAAGAGGATGAATAGAAAGAGGTGCGGTGACGAGGAATGGATAATAAGGCCTGATGTTGATTCCGTAACGTTGTAAGATATTCAAAGCGAGTTCTCAGATATTTTGCAGTAGAAGTGAACTATATTCTAAACAGAACACAAAGAATGTGCTATTCTACGTTCCTTTAGCCAGACCCATGAAAGAACTTCAAAAGATGGCGTTATATGGTCAAATTTACGAGTATTGCAGATGAAGTGGACACACACATTATGAACACGTTGTAGTCTTTCATCTACATTGACAGTTATATTTGTCAAGAGAGAATCGCAGTAAACAAAATGTTTTACATGAAACATTTCATGGTGTGTTTTGGGACAGCCATTGATTTAATTTCCAATATCCTCAATCAATTGAAAATTCATAACATACTATCCGATCATTGACTTTCCGCTATTAGTGTAAAATCTTTTAGAGTTTTGTGCGAAAAGAAGTTGTTGAGGTGAACAAAGGCACAGTGCTGAAACTGGAAAAGCCAAAATATCTAACAGCAGTTCTTGTACGGCACATGTTGGTCTTTCCTTTGAGGAATCAGCTTCTAGTTAGCTCCATCAACGTTAATAAAATAAATTTAACGAACAAGATTGTCATAAGTCGCTAAATTACCTAATAAGATGGTAAACATGGCATATGTAAAACTCTTCAAACACAAAGAAACACGCAACAAAAAACACATAAACAATATGAGCGAAAAGTAATACAAGTCCTCTTCTTTGCAGAAAATCGAACACGATTCTATTACATTTGTACGGTCTTACTAATAAAAACTCTTTTACAGACGTTTAACTGTCTTATACTTATACAATGAGTAGCTCGTTTATAAGTCGTGTGTAAAATTCGTCACTAATAATCACTACATACGACTTTTAAAACAGTACAAACGATGCACAGCTACATCACACTTTCGTCATTGCTTCATTACGAAAAGTAATAGAGTAACTGAGATTATCCATTGCATCCGATAGTACGCGCTAGTGTGCCGTGCTAAGTATCGATAGCTAGTACAACTGGACCTAATCTATTACTGCGCTAATTTTGATCAAATAGTACATCTACAGCAATAATATTCTAATTATTCAGCGCTCTTTGGTTTGTTCTTCTGTGGTTACAAGGCAAACATCATTGTAAAATTACAATCGATGCGAATAAATGTTTGAGGGGAAGCCATTTTTTCTCTATATACAACGCTTAAACAAGGGGTTTCGTGTACATATATGACTACTGCAAAGCAATTCCCATTGTATAGTTATTATTATTATTATTGTTATCCAGATATTGAACCCTATTTTACCTTTGGTATATTAGGGTTGTAGTTTGTTATGTTATAAAAAATACATTATGTAGTGATAATACACAATTTTAAAGAATTAATAGTAGGTGTGTATGATAGTTACAATATAAATACACTAATTAAGAGACAGTAAACAATACTAAATACGTTATGCAATAATTACTTTCAGTTAAAACAAAATGAAATAAGATTAGAAATTATAATCGAAGGTGTAGAGAAATTGCAAGATTATTACATTAATTTGTGGTTTTATGCATAATTTTAAGCAATATTAAAGAGATAATGCACAGAATTGGCTTAGTTACAAATAAAACACCTATTATATAGTTGGTTTGCGATAGTAAAAGAAATAAAAACAAAATTACTTACGGTAACAAACTATATACCTGTCATCAAATACTCAACAATAGTAAAATCTATAATACAAACATAGATATTGTTGTTATTACTATTATTATGTCCCAAAGATAGACACCTTGTTTTAGATAGTGCATTAGGATTTTATATCATCATTAATTTACATACACTTAATAACTACAGTCTTGCGTGGATGTGGTGTATAAACTCTGTGAATTGTTTGTAACAACATTTTTTCTAAGTAAATGGTAAAGGGGTGTGCAGTAATTTAAATTGCAGTCCGAGATATGATATCTTAAAAAGTGTCTTTTCCTTTCGAACACTGGACAGTGAAAAATCATTGTATAGTTACAGACTGTTTATAAATCCATAGCTTATTCACGGTTTATTAGTAACGTTTTCTGTCCAACTCTGCATAAGTCTCGTATAAAATCTATATACGATTTATTAGTAGGACCGATAATACAGAGGGTCGTACTGAAAGTCCTGAGCAAGACATTGCTATAATTTCAATTTCAACAATGTAACAAAAACTATTATATGTTCATAATCTACAGACTTCACACTATGTATTGACATATTGTGACGTCATTAACTTCTATCATGTGACCACAGGCAATGTTTGCAAAATGGTCGACAACGATAGTTCGTTTCGACAGCGTAATGTCATTAAATTCCTTGTTTTTTTATTGGGTTATTTTTACGACGCCTAGGTTATTTAGCGTCTGAATGAAATGAAGGTGATAATGCCGGTGAAATGAGTCCGGAGTCCAGCACCGAAAGTTACCCAGCATTTGCTCGTATTGGGTTGAGGGAAACCCCTGAAAAAACCTCAACCAGGTAACTTGCCCCAACCGGGATTCGAACCCGGGCCACGTGGTTTCGCAGCCAGATGCGCTGACCGTTACTCCACAGGTGTGGAGAAATTCCTTGTTAAAGAAGAATAATCTGCTGCTGAAATCCACCCCAGACTTCAGCGTGCATACGGAGATGTGTGCATGGGCGCCAGCAGTGTTACGAGATGGGTGAAACATTTCGAAGATGGGAACACGAGCATCCAAGATGAGCCTCGTAGCTGTCGCCCTCGAACTGCCTCCACGGAGCGCAACAAGGAAAGAGGTGATGAGTTCTGGGATGCATTTTGGTTGAATTTCTTGAACCTGGACAGACCATAAATGCTGTCCGCTATATTCAGACAGTTTTGAATCTCCGTCGTGCATTGCGCGAGAAACGCCCTGGAAAGAAAATCATCCTGCAACACGATAACGCGTGGCCTCACAATGATAGTGTGACCGTGGAGAAAATCAGAACATTTGGTTGGGGAAGCTCTTCCGCAATGTCCCTACAGTCCCGACTTGGCACCCTCCGACTACAATCTTTTCGGTTCTGTAAAGGAACACCTGCGAGGCCAACGCTAAGGAACTTTGAAGGACATCCGGAAAGCAGTGCGTCAGTGTCCTCGGGAAGGTGAAACGGACTTCTACAGCAAGTGAATTTTCAATCTTACAGAACGACAGGAAAAATGTGTACATAAAATGGATACTGTGTTGAAAAGTGACACAAAAGTCTGATAGTAGTACTATATCACATATAATATTGAATGGGATTATTGTTAAACACAGTGAAACAGTTAAAAGTCTTGGCATTTTTATGGATAGCGATCTAAATTGGAACATATAATATTGAATGGGATTATTGTTAAACACAGTGAACCAGTTAAAAGTCTTGGCGTTTTTATGGATAGCGATCTAAATTGGAACACTCAAAACACAAATTTGCAAAAAATATTTTCTCAACTTCACTCCTTGTTCCATATGAAAGAATTTCTACCACTTAGTCCAAGAAAGAATCTTATTCAGACGCTTGTAATGCCCCATTTTGATTATTGCGATTCCTTGCTAACTAATGTAAGTTCACTCTTAGCTGAGAGACTACAACGTGTTCATAATGTGTGCATACGATTCATCTGCAATACTCGTAAATTTGACCATATAACACCTTCCCTCCACCCAGTTACTTTCAAGGGTGCGTCTGAAGGAACGAAGAACAATACATTCACTGTCTCTTTTGTTTAGAATCATGCATACTTCTACTCCGAATTATCTCTTATCGCGCTTCAATTTCTTAAAACTCTTCGAAACCGACATCAAGCACTTATTTCTATCCCTCATCATAGAACGTCTTTATACTCATCTTCCTATACGCTAGAAATACCTCGCCTCTGGAATTCGTTACCTAATGACGTCAGGGACTGCTGGACTTTATCACAATTCAAAATTAAATTGGAAAATTTTGTCTTATTTAATGCATTTTAGATATTGCTAGAAGTATTGATTTGTGTTTTTTTTTCTTTTTCTTTTTTAATCTAGATTAAAATTGCAAGTTTCTTGTTTATGTTAGTTAATTAGTTAGGATACAATTAATTATGATTTAATCACTCATCTAAAGTTTGTGTGACTGCAACCTGTGCATATTTTTTTTGGCTTACTTTGTTTATGGTCTCTCTGTCTTTTTTCTTGTGTAGCTTTACTTTGTACATAGTGTTTTTTGTGTTTATTTCTATTATTTTATTTGTATTCCTGGTGTTGTGGAAGAGAAGGCCTGATGGCCTTAACTACATCAGAATAAATAAATAAATAATAAATAGATTAAGATGATGTACCTGGTTTGTCTAAAAATATAAATTAAGATTTTAACGCTGGTTTATTAGTTGTGTATATGACATAGATAAGAGGTAATATTGATTTGGCAATTCTGGTCAATTATTCCGTTCTCAGTTCTGTAAAAATTTTAAACAATACAAATCATTTAACAGTAAAGACATATACAGTAGTAAATACACTGAGAAGCTACATACTCTTTCTATTCTGTAGAAGGAATGGCCACTTTCCAGTGGGAAACCAAATACAAGTCTATTTAATTTTCGGCTGAAGTATACGAATGCTGAGAAACTTGAGAAAATTTATAATTCAGTAAATTATGAACACTTACGCCTTAGAATTATTAAGTCAACGATTTATATTATTTGTATTTATTTACACTGCAAGTGGGCAAGCACCCGGTGGCAGTGGTATACACAATATAAACAATACACAATAAAATTACAATACAATACACAATAAAATTATATACACAATACAATAAGAATAATGAGTACAATTCAACACATAATTACAATTAATAATAATACAAAAAATAACCTAATTAATAAGTGAACCTAATTTTACAATACAACCTACATATGTATAGGCCCTACATAAGTTTCACATTGGTATTGATAATAGTTTTTCACTTTACTCCCATCTCACTCACTGTAGTGGCACTATGACGCATTTCACTGACCCTATAGAACACATTTCATTTACACTATAAATTATCACTGATCGGAACTATTCACTGCACTGTAAAACCATAACTTCACTGACTCACCTCGCTTCACTGATACAACAGTTCAAATAAGTCAAATAATTACACCCTTAAGCATACTTATAAACAGAACTACATTTAAGCTAAACATTTCTAGTCTAAGACGTTCTTACACTCTATTTTTAAATAATTTACAATTCAAACCAAGGGAGTAAGTAACTCGTCAGGCTAAGTAAATACATGTCACCTTAAAAAATTAAAAGTTAAATGTCACCTTAATTTTAATTTACACTTTATACACAACTTTTTAATTTATTCTTGAATCTCCTTAAGGAAGGACAGCCCTCAAAGACCGCTGCAGGTAGGTCATTCCAATCATTTATGGTTCTATTTAAAATGAGAATTTACCTACATCCGTTTTCTGTTTCCTACATTTGATTTTAAAATTATGATCGTTCCTACCATAGTACGTTGGCTTTTCTAACCGAGCTGTTATGTCTACCCATGCTTTCTGACCTAGATGTGCTCTATACAATGATGTTATTCTAGTTTTCCTACGTCTGTTTTCCAAATTTTCCCATTTAAGTTCTTTATCGTGTCGTTTCCATCTTCTCTTTTACCTTTAACAAATTTAGCTGCCCTATATGTGGATTCTTTCTAAGGAATTTACCTGATATGTTCTATAGGGATCCCAACATGTAGTTCCGTATTCCATTAACGGTCGCACTAACGTTAGATATGCTAGATATGCCGACATAAACACAACTGGTCAATATTTAGCGTGAATTAAGGAAGTAGACGAACTGTTCATTGTTCAAAATCCTTCTTTAAACCTCTTACAGCACAGCACCGCTTCAGGTAGTTTATCACCGTGAAGAAATAGGAGCAACTTGGAAAGTGAGGAAGGAAATCTCTACCGATTATTTTGACCTCATCAATCACAACGTTAAGAGTTTTGTATAGAGTCTGATCTATTGTATTCTCGCTATACATAGCGCCCTTCCTTTATCTATCACTTGAAGTTAGTCTAGGGTAAGGTAGGGTGAGACGCCCCAGAGGGAGAGTCGCCCCACCCTCTCATAAGGACGTAAGAAATGTTAGGAAAGAAATTCTTTCTTGTCCGTATCTTCAGTTTGTGTGAACGTTCGACGGGAGCAGTCTATTGTATTTTGTGTGCCGAAATATCCACAGTATACCGTTAGGTTCAAGACGAGGAGCCGATCTACCTGGAAGAAATTTTTCTACTAGTCTGGTGAAACCTTCTTATAGACGAGGTGAGGGATTATTTAAAACCTTTTGTCACTTAAAATGTTAGTTGAACAATCGAGTTATATGCCAGTGACCTTTTCAAAGCTATTTCTTTCCTGGAAGACAAATTATTTGCTGGGGCTTCTCACCCTCCATGTGAGGGAGTGATGCCCCACTTCCTGAGGAGAGATGCCCCGCATGACAAAGTTTACTTTAGAGAGAATATTATTATTACAGTCATTATTCTACCATAGACTTAATTGATATATTAAAATAATCAATATTAAAATGTTAATATTCATCATAATTATTCGGATCACTTGCAAATTTTGACCATTTTAACCGAAGTGTCATTTAACATGCCTAGTAAATCAAGCCAATAACTTATAAATTCTTAATAATTTGTTAAGTTATTGTAGGTGATATTAGATTATTGTTATTATTATTATTATTATTATTATTATTATTATTATTATTATTATTATTATTATTATTATTATTAAGGGATACATAAAAGTCTCTTTCTAGTTACGCAATTTCATTGCGAATAAATTTGTTATTGGTTAAAAGGGAAGATTGAAGAAAGGGAAACTGTGCATTTTTTATAGGAAATGCCAACAGTGTACAAGAGGAAAAACGATGCCCGTGGCCGTTGGACAGAGGACGATTTGAAGAGAGCCATCGATGCTGTTAGGGAGAATAAGATGGGTGTGAATGAAGCCTCTCGAAATTTTGGCATTCCATCTAGAACACTAAGAAGGCGAATGACCAGTTCAAACTACAAAAAGTCACTTGGCCCGTCTGCATGTTTAGGCGATGAAGCGGAGAATAAGCTGTTGATGCATATTCAGAAAATGCAAGAGGTTGGATTTGCGCCGACTAGAAACGATGTCAAAATCATAGCATTCAAAATGGCTCAAAAGCTGGGAATCAAACATCGTTTTTCCGTCGACAAAGGGCAAGCTGGCAAGGACTGGTTTAATTCGTTCATGAGGCGCCATCCTGAAATTAGTATTAGGAAAGCGGAAGGTGTTTCTTTGAACAGAGCTCAAGGAATGAGCAAGGACGAAGTCAGAAAGTATTTTCAACTGCTGGAAAAAATACTTCAAGAGGAAGACTTGCTGCAAAAGCCCAGCCATGTTTTTAATATGGACGAAACCGGACTCCAGCTGAACAACAAGCCTGGTTATGTTGTCGCAAAGAAGGGCTCGAAGGACGTTCATCTTCTGACATCTGCAGAAAAAGGTGAAACTATATCGGTTCTTGCTTGTTCCAGTGCTGAGGGATATTTTCTCCCACCCTTTTGCATATTTAAAGGAGTAAACAAGAAGAAAGAATTCGAAGATGGCATGCCACCTGGTTCTACAGTTGTAATGTCAAAAAAGTCAGCTTATGTCACGTCGGAAATATTCATGATGTGGCTGAGGGAACACTTTCTTCCAAGGAAACCCGCAGGCAAAGTATTAATTATTCTCGATGGACATTCTTCACATGTAAGCAACATAGAAATCCTAGACTTCGCCATTGCCATTGACATAATCCTCTTGTGTCTGCGGAGTCATGCGACTCATTGCCTACAACCACTAGACGTAGTTTCTTCGAATCCTTGAAGTCTTGCTTTTACGAAGCCTGCCGTACGTGGATGGTGACAAATGAAAATAGGAAGCTGGGCAGGCTACAATTTGGGTATCTTCTGGGTAAAGCCTGGGGGAAAGCTGCAACCACGGGAAATGGCATGTCTGGATTTAGAGCTACAGGAATATTCCCATTCGACCCTTCTGCAGTCCCGGAACATGCATTCCTTCTCTCTGGTCAAGCTGTTGGAGAAGGCCTAAACCACAACAATCGAAATGAAACTGAGCCTTCTACATCTGAAAAGAATATGAAAGTGAGATCTGAAGGACCTCCTGATCTTGTGGGAGCTTCCTCATCTTCTGGAAATCCTGTGGGTGATAACGACGACCAAAATGGTGGAGGCATGAAAGTAGTTACACCACGTAAAATACTGCAGGAAATTTCTCCTGTACCGACACTGCTACAAAACCAGCCAAAAAGAAAACAGTCGGCAGCCGTCTTGACTTCAGACGAAAACATGGCCAAAAAACGTCTGAAATTTCTGGAAAACGGTCGAATTCACAAGAGGTCAATTGCAAAGTACCTATTTCAAAACGTCAACACAGGACTGACTCCGAGGATGAGGACGAACCTGAGCCCTTAATCAGAGACGATGAGGACGAAATGTGTGCTGAATGCGAGGAAATATATGCTGAAACCACAAGCAAGTGTGACTGGATAAAGTGTTTGGAGTGTAAAAAGTGGATTCATGAAGAATGTACAATGTATGGTGACCGTTGTAATTTGTGTGGTAAACTATTTAAAAGGCAAAACAGAAAGAAGTGAGCAGGGCGTCTCACCCTCAGTCGTGGGGCATCTCACCCGCACTGTCGGGAGAGTTGGCCGTTGCGTGCTATTGTACTTCATTATAAACAAGTGGAAACAGAGTGCTCACAGACACTGTAAATGTTCTTTAACATGTTGTTAAGTGTATGTTTAACAATTTCATTTGTATTTACTTTATAAATTTTGCATTCAACTAGTCTTAATATTATATTATTTAAATGTGGGGCGACTCACCCGACCTTACCCTAGACTGTCTCTACCAACAATATATCCCAGTCTCCTATCTTCCACGTTCTTCTTATTCTTTTTTGTTTCTACATAGCATCTCGGATCACGCCCATGACGTTGCTAAAATTGAATTTTAGAAGTTATTGCTGCTTTCCCATCTCCTTCCGCTATCTTCAAGCGCAGGTGGTATTCTCTTCCACAGTTCCAATGTGTTTATACATGCCCAACACTTCACTTCGTCCCATTGCTTTATTAGAGAGTCACGTGCTTCCTGTTGTACAACGTCAATGCCCCACTTACACTAATGAAGTCTTCTTGTAAGAGATATTACTCACAAAATATTTCCGAATCTTATACAATTGAAATATTGAATATTTATGCTACCATTTTCTAGAATTTCCTCCCGCCAGAATTAAAACAGACTTCAGTGCAAACCCTCGTACTACCACTGTTTGACTATTGCGACGTAATACTTACAGACTTGACAACTGACCTTTCGAAGAAGTGCACAATATGTGTGTCAGATTCATCAGCAATGCTCACAAATTTGACCACATTACACTCTCATTCAAATCTTTATTCCAGCTGCAACTTAGTAACCGTAGAACACTTCATTCGCTGTCTCTTCTGTTTCGAGTTCTCCACACTTCTACTCCAAATTATCTTCGTTCCCGGTTTAACTATTTATCCTCCAATCACAATCTAAACACCAGGTCACAGGAGAGCCAAATCCTAGCAATTCCTGCCCATAGAACATCCCACTATTCATCCTCTTTTACTTTCTCAGTTCCCCGCGAATGGAATTCTCTACCTCAGAAAATTAGGGGCTGCCAGACAATAACCACTTTCAAGAAAAGGCTAAACAATTTCTTACGGGCGCAGTCAAATTGAAATTATACTTGTGATCGAGCTTAATAATTTAATTTAATTTAGATATGACTATTATTACTATTACTATTATTATTATTATTATTATTATTATTACATAATTATTTTATTGGTGTTGTGAAGACGAAGAGAATTGTCATTGTATTATATTAATTAAGTATTATATTATCTTGTATTTGTAGTATTGTATTTCTTTGAATTGTATTGTATTGTATTGTATTAATTATTTTATATTCATAGCACTGTTGTAATTTTTTATCATAGTGGTTGAGTGGAAGAGAAGGCCGAATTGCCTTAACTCTGCCAGTTAAAGTAAACCATTATTATTATTAAAATAAAATTATTCTGGAGTAACTCCTCTTCAGCCGATAGTCGTTGGTGTTCTTATAGTTCCGATATCTTTGTTTGGGATACAGGCACAGCAGTTTAAAAATTAACCAAAAAGAAACACAACTCTCAGAACGAAAATATCCTGGACATTGCATAGCAGAGTGCTGCATTGAGTTAAATCGCTCGCTTCAACTCGGTCGAATGTCGCACGCTCGAGTGAGATAAGATCGGTCGTGATACGCTCGTAATAAAAATACAAGCACAGTACAAGGTCATCTCACCGACATGTCTTATCTTGTATGGAAGGCGACAGATAAGATACACATATGTTTTGCTCACACGGTAAAAATAAGACTTTATTTTCTGCGTTTATGGAACGTACCAAAACAGGAACATGAAGTTAGAAATAAAATAGTATGAAAAACTTCGATATACAGTTATTATTGCTAATTAATAATTATTCAATATTTGATTTACCACATATGTAATATGATAGGTCCATACATAGTGTTCCGCCTATATACTGCGACAATGTAGAAACGTTTTACAAAATATTATTTATATAGCAGAACATTAATAACAATATTAGTACGGAGATAAAGTCACAGAAAAAATAATAAAACGAATAATCATGCTGCAGAACTGTTACAGATGCAAAGATTGATACACTAATTTATTATTGGAGATTATTATTATTATTACTAGAAAACTTGATACAGTTCTTGCATTATCGTGATTGTGTTCTCCGTTTATAATAATTACATTTACATCCAATAATATCTATCAGATATGGCAAAAACAAAATCACTCCTGTGTGGGGGAGGGGAACATTTACCTACAACATTTATATTACATTTCTAAGCAAGTTTTGTAGTTGTACTATGGAGAGGTTAGTTAAAAACTGCAAAGTTTTGAAATGATAAAGTTCTATGATGTTACTATAGAGTTCATCACTGTAACAAGATCGAATGTCTAACGCTCGGCTTATACCGTTCGAGGATTTATCGCTCGCGACAATTTTATCCATCATACATGTGAGCTATTCGCCCATACGTGCTACATGCCCTGCCCATCTCAAACGTCTGGATTTTAAGTTCCTAATTATGTCAGGTGAAGAATACAATGCGTGCAGTTCTGTGTTGTGTAACTTTCTCCATTCTCTTGTAACTTCATCCCGCTTAGCCCCAAATATTTTCCTAAGAACCTTATTCTCAAACACCTTTAACCTATGTTCCTCTCTCAGAGTGAGAGTCCAAGTTTCACAACCATACAGAACAACCGGTAATATAACCGTTTTATAAATTGTAACTTTCAGATTTTTTGACAGCAGACTAGATGATAAAAGCTTCACAAGCGAAAAATAACACGCATTTCCCATATTTATTTTGTGTTTAATTTCCTCCCGAGTGTCATTTATATTTGTTACTGTTGCTCCAAGATATTTGAATTTTTCCACCCCTTCGAAGGATAAATCTCCAATTTTTATATTTCCATTTCGCACAATATTCTGGTCACGAGACATAATAATATACTTTGTCTTTTCGGGATTTACTTCCAAACCGATCGCTTTACTTGCTTCAAGTAAAATTTCCATGTTTTCCGTAATCGTTTGTGGATTTTCTCCTAACATATTCACGTCATCCGCATAGACAAGAAGCTGATGTAACCCGTGCAATTCCAAACCCTGCGTGTTATCCTGAACTTTCCTAATGGCATATTCTAAAGCAAAGTTAAAAAGTAAAGGTGATAGTGCATCTCCCTGCTTTAGCCCGCAGAGAATTGGAAAAGCATCAGATAGAAACTGACCTATACGGACTCTGCTGTATGTTTCACTGAGACACAGTTTAATTAATCGCACTAGTTTCTTGGGAATACCAAATTCAATAAGAATATCAAATAATACTACCCTTTTAACCGAGTCATATGCATTTTTGAAATCTATGAACAACTGATGCACTGTACCCTTATACTCCCATTTTTTCTCCATTATCTGTCGAATACAAAAAATCTGATCAATAGTCGATCTATTACGCCTAAAACCACACTGATGATCCCCAATAATTTCATCTACGTACGGAGTTAATCTTCTCAAAAGAATATTGGACAAAATTTTGTACGACGTCAACAAAAGTGATATTCATTGTATTGTAATAAATCACAGAATAGGTAAACCGATATGTTTCTTATAATTTATTTCTTTTAATGAATATGTAAATAAAACAAAGTTAGGTTTTTATTTATAAATTATATATGCCGCATTTATTTTCACAGCTAATGTGTAATTTACTATGTGTACATATAGTTACGTGGCAATTTTATTGGTCCATTGCTCAGACACACGGCAGTGAGTTCAGAAATGCAGGCAGGTGATGATCCTCACCTCTCGTAGTGACGAGGCCACATTTATGGTAAAGTTAATAAAGAAAACTGTCTCATATGGGGTAACGAATCACCACACGTCATCTATGAATGACGTTAACTGTTAGAATGTACTTCAACAAGCGCTTTCCTAACATATAGATTGGCAGAGTTCATCACGAATATGGCCATCACGTTCACCTGACCTGACGCCGGTACACTTTTTCGCATGGACGTTTATCAAGGCAAAAATGTGCAAAATGAAAGTACGAGATCTAAAGAACCTGAGGAATCGTATTCGAAACCATGTGCAGCGATTACAAGCAACATGATGACGATTGTCTTTAGGGCTGCAGGTGAAAGGTGGGGACAATGTTATGAAATGGATGGCGGACATGTTGAATTACGATGAATTTCTTATGTACCTACCATCACGATAATCCCATATCGGGTTCATATTAGCATGTCCATTATTTCTATAAAATGGTTCGAGACTTTATAAACACTCTGTATATTATCGTAGTATAACAAATAATTGAATGGCTGCCTAGAAAAACGTTGTAAGTCAATTTCTATAGATTGTCAGGAAATTAAAAATATGTTTATACCATACTAACATTGTTAAATATTACAAAATATGACAGTGTTAGGTCTGTATTAATACTTATTGTCTTCATCTTCCAAATAACACAACTTTTTCAGCATTTACAATAGGAAAACGTTGTATGTAAATCCAGAAGAACAACGTTGTAAAGCAGCCGTGGCGAAAATGCCATCGTGCGCCGAGCCACTGTGTAAGCTGCAACGTGCATAGCACCTATGGAGGGAGGCGGACACCCGAAGGGGAAGTGAAGCAACTGTCTGACTTATTAACGGTTTTTCATTTTCCTTACGTCAAGCACTTAAATAAAATTATAAACTAATATTTAGAATGCGTAACGAAGAAAGAAATGAACAAGAAAACATAGGACACATTATCACAACCTAAAATTAACTGTCTTCAGAATATCTCTGCGACGAAGCTTCAAAATCAGCAATTATGTCACTTACTGCCAGTCGTAGTTGACCACGAAGGTATTTGTCTGTCAGTCGTGATCTAAATTTGATTTTTACCATTTTCATTGTTGAAAATAATTTTTCAACAACAGCGAACATGGCTTCAACAGAGCAAATGAAAGAACGAAGCTTCAAATATTTATTTTTTGGCAAATATTTGAAAAGTTCAACATTTGTCAAGTCCTTACATCTAGATTTCATTTAACATCACGTTGTAAATCTGTGAGTTTAAATTGAAGATCTAACCGCATTATTCGTACATCTGCTGAAAAAGGATTGACGTACAGAGATGATGATGATGATGTTAATGATGATGATGATAATAATAATAATAATAATAATAATAATAATAATAATAATAATAATAACACTTAACCTTTTAGTGTTTCATCAGTAACATGTAGTAAACTTATAATGCCGTTTTATGTTATACAACCGTTTTCCTAGTAATACTTGTGAACAAATCATATATTTAATATTCTCATCATATTGTCAGAAAAATAAAACTGCATCCTCCCATCCTATTTGAAAGTTTCGTTTTTATAGAGGTACATGAATTCGAGAGAGATAGTGAGGATACGCCACTCACAGGTCAGAGACAAATACAAATGGAACGGAGTTTGACTCCAGTGAGTGAGAGGGTGGGGGTTGTAGGTAGGAAGCAAGGGAAATGCACTGCGAGCCACAATGTGCTCGTGAGTCACATTTTCGCCACGGCTGTTGTAAAGCAAAGAAATTTAAATTCTGTCCATATTTCCTGGTAGATTCTTTATGGTTGTTACTTTTGAGTAGATTAAATAATGAGTAATAATAATAATAATAATAATAATAATAATGAGTAATAATAATAATAATAATAATAATATACAAATTTATATCATAAGAACTTGAAACACATTACACAACTTGGATCATATGTTTAGGCATACAATATCAATATTACACAGACAAGAATCCTTTTTTTCTTTATTCTCTTATTAGGCCATGGTAGAATTCAGAGTAACCATGACCTTATTACCTTTAACTATTCTCCTTTAGTACTCTATAGGCCTACATTGACTTACAACCTTATTGTACTCACCAGTTCAGGTCGTTTCACAGCTGTTTTAATGTCACCTTTCTTCGAAGTATATTCTTTCCCCTGATCCTTCAATACATTGTCCTTCAATTACATGATATTAATCTTAAGTTTTCTCTTTCTATTTACGTTTTTTATGAGACCATGACATTGTGTCACAAGTATGATTGTCCGCCATTTTATTTGCGTTACAACGTTATTCATCTCAGCAACACAATCAACATACTACAGCTCTCGAAGTATTGTGAATATCAGCAAGACGATGGCAGCACATGATGCAAGATGTGCGACACAACATTTTTCAGCCGAAAACTCAGTTTGGCCAAAAACGGACTTACAACGTTATTCTTGGCAGCCATTCAATTGTTTTACTGTAGTATTATCAATGAACAATTATCTTCCTTTAAAGATTTACAATACCTTCAATTAAATTATATCATTATCGAAAATGTTTACATTACTTTAAAAGATGCAGGTAATTCCAGTGATTCTATGCCATTTTTTGAGCAAAATGCTCAACAACACACAAATTGTAGTATATGTATGTTTTTATACATAAAATAAATCCGCAATTTGCACATCTGACATTGGTCTTGGTGACATTTTGAACAGCTTTCTTGTTGGCGGCTAGAACTTGAAATATAACTTGATTCAAATTCATCAACCACTACTGTGGTTTCTTTCTCACTGCCAGTTTGTTTCCACAAATGCGCCGGTAAATCAGTTTCCTATAGCACTTTATCCTAATTTTACCCAAAATATTAGGCATAACTACTATTATCTACAGAAAACTCATGTTCTGTATCCCTGAATACAACTAGATTTGATTAAACACCAAAAAAGAAAGTATCAACATACCAACTCAAGCTTGGACACTGCAAGAAACTTGTAAAATGATTAATTGAAACAATCAACAACTTTAACGGTATTTGAAGACGGTTATAAGAATGAGCAAAAATCACACAGTTCAAACTTTAAAATGTTTAAAAATTTAGGTCACATGAAATGCCAAGTGTGAATAAAACCTGTCCACTAACAAATAGTTCAATTTATTAGTCTGTTACATTTCAAAATCTAAATAGAACAAATGTGTTCATGTATATCATGTTAGAGACAAGTGGTGGGAGGATCAAAACTGTAAGAACTTTATTTATTGCAAAAATTTTAGAAAACAAATGCTGGGCAATTTTTTCCCAACCTTGGTAATGCTAGGGTTAATCACCCCGAAACTTTGTACGCTCCATTGTCTTCTACTTTGTACTATACAGTCAATATAAGCAGGATTTGACGCAATCATATGTTCTCCTCTCTTCTATTATCTTTTTATGGCATGAACAGTTCCACATAGAGATTTTATTTCTGGTTTTCATTGTTCGTTTTATTTTCGCATTGGCGCTTCCCCTCTATCTGGAGCGTAGATAGACGATTTTGTCGGTTGGAATTTTATTAATTTTAAAACATCCAGAGAGTTGTTTCTTTTGGCATGACTTGTTCTCCTATTTTGTTTCCACGTATAATAATGCTAGTATTGTATTGTAATGCATTGTATTTATTTACATTCCATAGCATTCGTACATCGCTTCACAGCTAGATTATGGAACATGTCAAACGACAAAAAAATCGCAACAGTTCTATAAATTTATAATTTATAGTCAGAGTCTAGTTGAAATATATACAGAAGAATTTTACAATGTAGTTTACTACAGGGATATCATTTTATTTTTACTTCAATTTTTATTGTACCTGAGTTTTTGAATGTACTTCACTCCCACCTCTTCTACTAAGGAAGTAACTCCACACAGAACCAAGACCGCAGATAGTAAGCAGTACTGAGTTACTGAGTATAGTACGTTCCAGAAATATGTTCGCGTTTTCCAGTGACGAAAGTGCTTTCAAAATTGAATGATATTTTCGCACAGGTGCTGTCCGTTTCCTACGTCGCATCCCGATTTCCCCCATGTGCTTCTCCTCGCCCCTCTGTAAACGCTGGACTGTCTTAGCTCTTTTCTGAAAACATTAATTTCTCTTAGGAATTGGACGTTTACGTAATATTATACAGCTGTTTAATTTAACTTAAATAAAAGGGCCTCGTTAAGTAATTAACTGTCACGTGATTTCCTCCTTTCTACAATCCTGCGGCATAACCACTTGGACGGACAGTAGATAGCATGTCTGAGTAATTTTATATTTTCGGGTCGGGCAGAAGTAAAGATTGAATTTACAGCACGTAGAGTAGGTACAGAATTATTTCAACATGAGTTACTAATACGAAGGACGAAACTGGCAATTGGAATCAGATGCAATAGTCTATAGTGCGATAATATGCGCAAAAGAACTGAAGCCTGTATCGAAATGAACGGCCACCATTTTCAAAATTGTGTTTAAATATTCATATTATGATTATTTTTCAATTTAACTTCTTTCTCTATATTGTACGCTAATGTGCTGTAGACAGTATAATATAAACTGCATAATGAATACGTTCGCATGGATAACTCAGTTCGTGAGTAAAAACATTTATTCTTAATACAGTACTGTACTTTGATTAAAGAAAAACCTAATGAAAATTATCAAACTCAAAATCGCGATATTTCCCAGTTTACGTAAATGGATGAACTACTTTTCTTCCTTCCTATACCTAGTAGATTGATTTGTGTTTTACGCCAGTATCATCGAACTCCAGTCTTGGAGGGGGGAGCAAGCGGTTTTCCGGTTCTCTAAAGGTATAGACAGGTTAATATTAAAAATGTTAGTAAAAATAAAATGATGTCCCTGTAGTACAACACAAAGTTTTAGTATTAATATTTAATACAAGACAGAAATATTCAAGAAGCGTTGTTGAATGTAATGAATTCACCTACAGAATAGAAGGCGTGAGAAGTTAGGTACTTCTTTAATTTGGCCCTAAATAATCTTATGTTTTGAGTTTCATTTTTATATCCATAGGGAGGTTATTAACGCTCCCGTTTTTGATAGCACGATAAACTTCCCTTTGGAGCATGAAAGTTATTTTTGACACGTATTTATGCTCTGAACTGTTGAATTAGTTACAAAGTTTTCATGATTACATAGAGGAGGTTTATTAATGAAAAATATACTAATAAAGGCACGGGCATTATTTGTAGTTTTTAAACATGTCCCTACGCGATTCCCTAACTTTGGCACCCACTGTTATTCTAACTTTTTAAAATATATTTACTGCATGTATAATGTTCCCAGAGTAATATTCCAGGACTCATTACCGAGTAAAAGTATGCACAATATATTGTTTTTAAGGTTTTGATATATACTATATCTTGCATAGGTCTAATAGGAAAACATGCTAAATTTAGTTTAGGGCTAATTTTTTTAATACGATTTTTCCAATTTAAAGGGAGAGGATGGTATTTTTAAAACTTTTTTCCTATTTGGTGTAAAATATTATTTTTGTATGTACAGAGCTCATAGTTGTGGCAACTCAACCAAATAAAAAAATTTGGAAAAAAAAATTATTTGGGATCCCAAATTTGAAAAAAAAAATATATATATACCCAATGCAGGATTGCACTAAAACCGATATATCTAAACCGTTTTTAAAGATAGATTCAAACGGTTTTTTGCAATGTATTTGCAAAAGCATGTGCTACAAATTGTCTGTAACAGAATTTTGATATTAGTCCCTATGTTTGTAAAATAAACAATTAAAATTTAATAACAATTTTCTAATTTCCTTTCTTGCAAACAAACGGACGTATTTTTAAAATAAAATCAATTAACAAAATTCTATTACACAGAAAAGTTTCCTAATAGTCTAAAGAATGTGTGTTCTAAATGGCATGTATATATCTTTAATAGTTCAGAAATTATATCCATTTTCGTCTGGCAATATAGAAAAAAAAATGAAGTTACTGGAAACCGATAAAAGCGGGCGTGTGATTTGAAAATCCATAACGCAGGCAGTTTAAAAATGACGTCTCAACATCCGATAAGGGCACAAATACGCACAAAATGTTATGCAATGCATTCCACACATACCAAGCAGTATTTTAAAGAAAAAACAAACTTTTTTGAAAATATAATTTACCGGAAACAACAGTAAAAGTGGACGAGTGATTTAAAAATCCATAACGCAGGAAGTTTAAAAATGGCGTCTCAACATCCGATAAGGGCACAAATAGCCACAAA
>JAJSOF020000039.1:21877510-21922510 GCA_025594305.2 Periplaneta americana | reverse complement strand
ATATTTTCTCCGTACATGTTCCAATTAGACACACTGTAATAAAATATATTTGTAAAAGTCATTTTCTCTACACAGTGGACAAAGGCGTTCTCCTCCTTCGTTGACAATTTTATTACCCTTCCATGCCCCCAATCTTAGCCACGCTAAACCTGCTCTGCTGTCTTTGTTACAAGAGTTTATGTAGTCACACCTCCCCCAGTTAAGCATGAGATCTGATTGTAGATGTAGTGAGGACTTTGCGAAAATTGGAGCTCAATCTCTTGCCTCTCGATATCAATTAAACGCCTGCATTGTAGTTAAAGTCAGTGTGAAATATTCTTCCTAGTATAAACAATATTTATCTAAAAAAAGACAGAAAAAAGAACAGAAGGAAAGAAAAGAGGGGAAAAATGGGAACATATTGCACCCTATTTTAAAAATAAAGAGGGTTGTTTCCGATCTCTGGAAACGATTTTTGAATGACGTAATGTGCGCCAGATGTCACACGACAGCTGAACTGTGGCGAGAGGGGACAGACCAGAAGTAAGTGATCTCATAATTAGAGTGCATGATGTCTCACAGCAGCAATGCCCAAGAAAATCGAGCCTTTTTGGGAAGGGTACATTGCGACCTTTTCCGATGTCAAGTAGAAGTTAAGTGAAAATAATACACGCCTGCAAAAGAACGTGGTTTCGTTAATTCCAAGAAAGGCATCTTCTGTGTACTTAATAAAATAAGTATAGCGCGGATGGAATTAATTTGTATCATTTCGGGAGGTGTGGCTTATGGCGGGCTTATGTGAGGGCGGCAATGAACCTCCGGATTCTGTATTAGCCATTTGTAAGTAATATTAATAGTGTAATGCTTTACATTAATTTTTATTTTTGAATATCTACAATTTGCAGTCAGTTTTGGAATTTCAAAAAGATTGTGAAATATTTTTTTCTAAAGTCACTATTTTCTTATGTGATGGAGACTGTTCTGTGGTAACTTCTTCTAATTAAACAACACGTAAGAGCAAATGCAAGACGATATAAGCCGCTTATGCATGGAGACATGGGTGACATCTTCTGACCGGAAGGAATAATCACAAAATTAATTGTCTGAGGCATTTATCCATCAATTCAACTGCAGACGGCCAATCATTGAATTAATGAACAATGTACATGATTAGCCGTAAGTTGATGTCAGCCACTTGACAGGTGGCGATGCCAGCACACTCCGAAATTAACGTAACCTAATAGGAGCTTGTTATCGCGTTGACGAGCTTCAATTGTTCTGGGATTGAACTAATCACTTCCATTTGGAAATTGCCACTCCAGGATACAATAAATATTCTCCAACGCGATCCCCAAACCGAGGATCGCTTATCAGCACACTTTCATCTTAACGTCGCACCAAGCGAAGATAAACAGAAGGCATTGTGTTCTATTTCTAATTACATTTTCATAATATACTCTATTTTTCGGATTAATGGTTTTCAGAAATTTAAGTGCTCAAAGGATAATGATTATATCAACAAATACAGCAGGATCAACTCCATTTGTGACTTCGTTTCATTACAAATGAATGTCTTGATAATACAGTTCGCAGGTCACTTGTTAACGATGACAGACCAGAGTTCAAATCCCGATGAGGACGGAGCCGTACAGTATTTCTAATTTTTGAAGTAGAACTAAGTCCTTATCCTCGATAGACTTGGTTGGATAACTTGGGAATGGACACACATAAAAATGCAGCACCATCTTGCAGCTACTGTTCGTATTCCCCTTGCTCTACTTTTATTCCCCTTGTTCGTCTTTTATTCCCCTTCCTCTCCTTTTCCTCCCTTGTACTCATATTATTTCCATCGTTCTTCTCATATTCCCTTTGTTTTTATCTTATTTCCCTTGTACTTTGTATCTCACTTCTTTTCATCGTGTACCATTTTTCCTCATTCGTAACCTCTACTACTCCTTCGTATTTCCCTAATATTCCTTCATACTCCCCTAATACTCCTTCGTATTCCCATAATACTCCTTCGTATTCCCATATTACTCCTTCGTATTTCCCAAATACTCCTTCGTATTCCCCTAATACTCCTCCGTATCCCCTAATATACTTCGTATTTCCCTAATACTCCTTCGTATTCCCCTAATACTCCTCCATATCCCCTAATATACTTCGTATTTCCCTAATACTCCTTCGTATTCCCCTAATACTTCTTCGTATTCCCCTAATACTCCTTCGTATTTCCCTAATACTCCTTCGTATTCCCCTAATACTTCTTCGTATTCCCCTAATACTCCTTCGTATTTCCCTAATACTCCTTCGTATTCCCCTAATACTCCTCCGTATCCCCTAATATACTTTGTATTTCCCTAATACTCCTTCGTATTCCCCTAATACTTCTTCGTATTCCCCTAATACTCCTTCGTATTTCCTAATACTCCTTCGTATTCCCTAATACTCCTCCGTATCCCTAATATACTTTGTATTTCCTAATACTCCTTCGTATTCCCCTAATATTTCTTCGTATTCCCCTAATACTCCTTCGTATTTCCCTAATACTCCTTCGTATTCCCCTAATACTCCTCCGTATCCCCTAATATACTTTGTATTTCCCTAATACTCCTTCGTATTCCCCTAATACTTCTTCGTATTCCCCTAATACTCCTTCGTATTCCCCTAATACTTCTTCGTATTCCCCTAATACTCCTTCGTATTTCCCTAATACTCCTTCGTATTCCCTAATACTCCTCCGTATCCCCTAATATACTTTGTATTTCCCTAATACTCCTTCGTATACCCTAATACTTCTTCGTATTCCCTAATACTAATACTCCTTCGTATTCCCTAATACTCCTCCGTATCCCCTAATATACTTCGTATTCCCCTAATACTTCTTCGTATTTCCCTAATACTCCTTCGTATTCCCCTAATACTCCTCCGTATCCCCTAATATACTTCGTATTCCCCTAATACTCCTTCATATTTCCCTAATACTCCTTCGTATTCCCCTAATACTCCTTCATATTTCCCTAATACTCCTTCGTATTCCCCTAATACTCCTTCATATTTCCCTAATACTCCTTCGTATTTCCCTAATACTCCTCCGTATCGCTAATATACTTCGTATTCCCCTAATAATCCTTCATATTTCCCTAATACTCCTTCGTATTCCCCTAATACTCCTTCATATTTCCCTAACACTCCTTCGTATTCCCCTAACACTCCTTCGTATTCCCCTAATACTCATTCGTATTCTCCTAATACGCCTTCGTATTCCCCTAATACTCCTTCAAATTCCCCTAATACTTCTTCGTATTCCCCTAATAATTCTTCGTATTCCCCTAATACTTCTTCGTATTCCCCTAATACTCCTTCGTATTCTCCTAATACTCATTCGTATTCTCCTAATACTCCTTCGTATTCTTCTAATAGTCCTTCGTATTCTCCTAATACTCCTTCGTATTCTCCTAATACTCCTTCGTATTCCCCTAATACTCCTTCGTATTCCCCTAATACTCCTTCCAATTCCCCTAATTCTTCTTCGTATTCCCTAATACTTCTTCGTTTTCCCTAATACTCCTTCGTATTCCCCTAATACTCCTTCGTATCCTCCTAATACTCCTTCGTATTCTCCTAATACTCCTTCGTATTCTCCTAATACTTCTTCGTATTCTCCTAATACTACTTCGTATTCTCCTAATACTCCTTCGTATTCTTCTAATACTCCTTCGTATTCTTCTAATACTCCTTCGTATTCTTCTACTCCTTCTCACTCCTTCGTATTCTTCTAATACTCCTTCGTATTCTCCTAATACTCCTTCGTATTCTTCTAATATTCTTCCTACTCCTCGTATTCTTCTAATACTCCTTCCTTCTTCTAATACTCCTTCGTATTCTCCTAATACTCCTTCGTATTCTCCTAATACTCCTTCGTATTCTCCTAATACTACTTCGTATTCTCCTAATAATTCTTCGTATTCCCCTAATACTTCTTCGTATTCCCCTAATACTCCTTCGTATTCTCCTAATACTCATTCGTATTCTCCTAATACTCCTTCGTATTCTTCTAATACTCCTTCGTATTCTCTAATACTCCTTCGTATTCTCCTAATACCCCTAATACTCCTTCGTATTCCCCTAATACTCCTTCCAATTCCCCTAATTCTTCTTCGTATTCCCCTAATACTTCTTCGTTTTCCCCTAATACTCCTTCGTATTCCCCTAATACTCCTTCGTATCCTCCTAATACTCCTTCGTATTCTCCTAATACTCCTTCGTATTCTCCTAATACTTCTTCGTATTCTCCTAATACTACTTCGTATTCTCCTAATACTCCTTCGTATTCTTCTATTCTTCTAATATACTATTCTTCTAATCGTATTCTTCTAATACTCCTTCGTATTCTCCTAATACTCCTTCGTATTCTCCTAATACTCCTTCGTATTCTTCTAATACTCCTTCGTATTCTTCTAATACTCCTTCGTATTCTCCTAATACTCCTTCGTATTCTCCTAATACTCCTTCGTATTCTCCTAATACTACTTCGTATTCTCCTAATACTCCTTCGTATTCTTCTAATACTCCTTCGTATTCTCCTAATACTCCTTCGTATTCTTCTAATACTCCTTCGTATTCTTCTAATACTCCTTCGTATTCTCCTAATACTCCTTCGTATTCTTCTAATACTCCTTCGTATTCTCCTAATACTCCTTCGTATTCTTCTAATACTCCTTCGTATTCTTCTAATACTCCTTCGTATTCTTCTAATACTCCTTCGTATTCTCCTAATACTCCTTCGTATTCTCCTAATACTCCTTCGTATTCTCCTAATACTCCTTCTTATTCTCCTAATACTCCTTCGTATTTTCCTAATACTCATTCGTATTCTCCTAATACTCCTTCGTATTCTTCTAATACTCATTCGTATTCTCCTAATACTCCTTCGTATTCCCCTAATACTCCTTCGTATCCCCTAATACTCCTTCGTATTCCCCTAATACTCCTTCGTATCCCCTAATACTCCTTCGTATTCCCCTAATACTCCTTCGTATTTCCCTAATATTCCTTCGTATTCCCCTAATACTCCTTCGTATTCTCCTAATACTCCTTCGTATTCTCCTAATACTCCTTCGTATTCTTCTAATACTCCTTCGTATTCTTCTAATACTCCTTCGTATTCTTCTAATACTCCTTCGTATTCTCCTAATACTCCTTCGTATTCTCCTAATACTCCTTCGTATTCTCCTAATACTACTTCGTATTCTCCTAATACTCCTTCGTATTCTTCTAATACTCCTTCGTATTCTTCTAATACTCCTTCGTATTCTCCTAATACTCCTTCGTATTCTTCTAATACTCCTTCGTATTCTTCTAATACTCCTTCGTATTCTCCTAATACTCCTTCGTATTCTCCTAATACTCCTTCGTATTCTCCTAATACTCCTTCGTATTCTTCTAATACTCATTCGTATTCTCCTAATACTCCTTCGTATTCCCCTAATACTCCTTCGTATCCCCTAATACTCCTTCCTATTCCCCTAATACTCCTTCGTATCCCCTAATACTCCTTCGTATTCCCCTAATACTCCTTCGTATCCCCTAATACTCCTTCGTATTTCCCTAATATTCCTTCGTATTCCCCTAATACTCCTCCGTATTCCAATGATACTTCTCCATAATTCCCTAATACTCCTTCGTATCCCCTAATATTCCTTAGTATTCCCCTAATACTCGTTCATATTCCCCTAATACTCCTCCGTATTACCATGATACTTCTCCATAATTCCCTAATACTTCTCCATAATTCCCTAATACTTCTCCGTATTCCCTAATACTCGTTCATATTCCCCTAATACTCCTCCGTATTACCATGATACTTCTCCATAATTCCCTAATACTTCTCCGTATTCCCCTAATACTCCTCCGTATTACCATGATACTTCTCCATAATTCCCTAATACTCCTTCGTATTCCCCTAATACTACTTCGTATCCCCTAATACTCCTTCGTATTCCCCTAATACTCCTTCGTATTTCCCTAATATTCCTTCGTATTCCCCTAATACTCCTCCTTATTCCCATGATACTTCTCCATAATTCCCTAATACTTCTTCGTATATCCCTAATATTCCTTCGTATTCCCTAATACTCGTTCATATTCCCCTAATACTCCTCCGTATTCCCATGATACTTCTCCATAATTCCCTAATACCTCTTCGTATTCCCGTAATACTCCTTCGTATCCCCTTATACTCCTTCGTATTTCCATAATACAACTTCGTATTCCCCTAATAATATTTCGTATTCCCTAATGCTCCTTCGTATTCCCTAATACTCCTTCGTACTCCCCTAGCCAGCCGCTGGTATAATTTCGTGGTAAATTAAAAAAGAAATATCACGAACTTAGCCAAGTTTTTCTAATTTAGCAGATATTCGTAAAATATATAAATATTGCAGTTATTCATAAAGCTGAGTCTGACATTTTCATTGTCATATTCGAGTTCAACGCCATGCAATGCGTAAGAAGAGATAGAGTTCAGTGATGTTGAAAGTGAATAGTTGAAATTTGCTGGTCAGGGTTAAGAGAGAAGTTTTATATGATATTCTTATTGAGTTTGGTATTCCCAAGCAACTACTTCGACTAATTAAAATGTGTCTCAGTGAAACGTACAGCAGAGTTAGTATAGGTCAGTTTCTGTCAGACGCGTTTCCAATTCACTGTGGGCTAAAGCAAGGAGATGCACTATCACCTTTACTTTTAACTACGCTCTAGAGTATGTCATTAGGAAAGTCCAGGATAACAGAATGGGTTTGGAATTGCACGGGTTACATCAGCAGCTTGTCTATGCGGATGACGTGAATATGTTAGGAGAAAATCGAAAAACAATTAGGGAAAATACGGGAATTTTACTTGAAGCAAGTAATGAAATAGGTTAGGAAGTAAATCGCGAAAAGACGATTTATATGATTATGTCTCGTGACAAGAATATTTTACGAAATGGAAATATAAAAATTGGAAATTTATCTTTTCAAGAGGTGGAAAAATTCAAATACCTGGGAGCAACAGTAACAAATATAAATGATACTCGGGAGAAAATTAAACGCAGATTAAATATGGGAAATGCCTGTTAATATTCGGTTGAGAAGTTTTTATCATCCAGTTTTCTTTCAAAAAATCTAAAAGTTAGAATTTATAAAACAATTATATTACCGGTTGTTCTTTATGGTTGAGAAACTTGAACTCTCACTTTGAGAGAGGAACATAGGTTAAGGGTGTTTGAGAATAAGGTGCTTAGGAAAATATTTGGGGCTAAGAGGGATGAAGTTACAGGAGAATGAAGAAAGTTACATAACACAGAACTGCACTCATTGTATTCTTCACCTGACATAATTAGGGACATTAAATCCAGACGTTTGAGTTGGGCAGGGCATGTAGCACGTATGGGCGAATCGAGTAATGCATATAGAGTGTTAGTTGGAAGGCCTGAGGGGAAAAAACCTTTGGGGAGACCGAGATGTGGATGGGAAGATAATATTAAAATGGATTTGAGGGAGGTGGGATATGATGATAGAGACTGGATTAATCTGGTTCAGGATAGGGACCAATGGCGGGCTTATGTTCAGGCGGCAATGAACCTCCGGGTTCCTTAAAAGCCAGTAAGTAAGTAAATAAGTGATAATTTATGCATTATGGTAGTGACAATGTGGTTGTTTATGGCGATGACAAAGAGGTAAAAGTATTTTTACGTCTTTTAGTTTTCAGTTCTATTTTTTACCCTAAATTGAATGAAGCCATTTGCAATTTGCGCACTACATTAAGCACGTCACATTGCGTTAAATTTTCACTTATATGTTCAAATTCTCCTGGATATTAATGCGTTCATGTTCATGTGGTGTACTGTCTTGTCTCAGTTGAAGGCTGAGCGTCGCGGTGACACCACGAAGCAGAAGCCCCTGATGTATAGTGTATGTATAAATATAAAAAAAACCCGATATCACGAGGTAGAAGGGAAGAGATTAAAAAATGTAATAGAACTTCTCAGAGCTATTGAATTTTAATAAGACATCGATAACCAAATAAAATAAAACTTTATAACGTCCATAATATTACCGGAATTAATAAGTCCTACCAACTTACATATGTCGGAGAAAAGATTAAATTATCCTGCACATCTTAAGAATTGTTATGAAGTAATTTTCCAAGTTAATCCACATTTTCACAAAAAATCATCGCTTATTGACTCACTCATCAAATGAACATAACTACAAATTACTAAGAATCTGACTCTCATATCTTTCTTACAGTTTCTCTTGCAAGCTTTGTACCAACAAACCAGGGAAATTTTCGTCGGCTTTTATTTCCAGATGAGAAAATTTACTCGTAACCATAGTAACCCACCGCGCTTTTGTTCCACTCCTTTCAAAACTTTGCACAAACTTCCACCATCTCTTCCTTTAACAAGTTTCTTTCTCTTCTTTTCAGTAACCATAGACATCATCTTCTTAACACTTTCTCTTCGATTCATTAAAATGGATCAGACGAGACTCAAACAGGAAGGGTCGTCTTGGGGGAAACTTATTTTTTCAGTAATGTTCATTAATTTAGTTTTTATCATGCTTTCTTCTGATTGAATCTGCTTTCAATTATTGAGGAAAGATCTCGAAGACACCGGAGTATATGACTCACTAAGTAGCGTTTCTAAGCAATGCCATTACGAAACCTGTCACAACATCCTTCACAAACAAGATTTATGTGACGACTTTTCTGAGTTATTTATCCCAGTGTATAATGATTCGCATCTTTTATTAGTGACTGGAAATGACTTCTACTGTTCATCCATATTAGGACCAAACGGTGCGAAGTTACATGGGTACTTATATTATGAAGGCATGTGATATGCCGATAATGTAGAACCCACGCGAGTATGTTTTATAATAATAATAATAATAATAATAATAATAATAATAGTAATAATTTATTTATTTAATCTGGCAGAGCTAAGGCCAGTAGGCCTTCTCTTCCGCCCAGCCAGACTCTAATTCTAATTGAATACAATTGCTTACATACTTATTACATTAATATCTAGACCATACCTGCACTAACAGCGCTCAACGAGCGCGCGCGCTCCTTCGGAGCGGGAGAACTGTGTTTATCGCTCGCCGAAACGGAGAGGAAGATACGTCAGAATGACATAGACTTGCTATAGGTAGAGGAGAGGGAAACGACCACTCAGTTATCTAGTGAAGTGCAATGTGTAGGCCTATTCTCAGTAACTGTTTCATGTTGCTTACCTACTGCTACAGTACAGTATGGAGGAATCTAAAAGACGGAACATAACATTGAACGATTTACAGCTCGAACTTATTGATCTTCAATGTGACCTAAGGGCTAAAGATCGTTCGAATAATACTACCAGCCTGGTTGAGTTTTACAAGACTAGCAATAATAGCCACGACTACACAGGCTGGCTGTGAAAATGATTGCTATGTTTGGCCCAACATTTATATTTGAGAGCAAATGTTTTCTATAATCAACTTTAATAAAGGCAGACATCGAACATATGTAACTGATGTTTCATTACGATCAGTAGGCTACTGTTCCTTTCAGCTGCCAACAGCATAAAACCTCGTTTTGATGTACTGATAAATAAAAATATAACAAAATGATATTGTACATATATAAGTAGCTATAGAATTTCTATTATTTCTGTAAAATAAATATTTCTTAATTAATTAATATTAGTCCAGGATAGTTTTGCAAACACTGAACGTGAATTCATTTCATAAACACTCGTAATAGTGCTTCCTTTTGTGTATATTTTGTACGAGATCGCCCCTTCTTCCAGTCCACCCTTATACAGAGCGCAGCTAATAATCTGCATTCCGCTCATGAGCTTTGAGCCGGCTCGGAGAGCGCAAACCTTGTGCAGGTCTGATCTAGACCATAAAACAACATGAAAGTAAATAATGAAAGTTGGATAAGTAATGTTAGTGTGACAATAATAAACATTGGTAAGAAATAGTTATAATAATAATAATAATAATAATAATAATAATAATAATAATTTATCTAATAATAATAATAATAGTAATAATAATAATGAGATAATTTTGTCCCGCAGAATATTTATCTGTGATATATATAAACTACTAAACATTGAGAAACCTGAAACAGCTATTATTGTTAAAAATAATTGTTAGAAAATATTTCGTTAGCCTATTCTTAAATTGGTTTGATGTCTGACAGTCCCTTGACATTACTCGGTAGGGAATTCCTAAGTCTAGGAACAGCCAAAGTGAAAGAAGATGAATATGAGGATGTTCGGTGGGAGGAATGGATAATATTGAGGAGTGTTGTGATCGTGTGTCTAGGTTATGATGGGTGGATAAATTTTGAAAACGAGACGCAAGATAGACAGGAGTGGAGAAATGCAATATGTGAAAGAGAAGGGAAAGACAGTGAATTTTCCTACGATATTCTAGACGGAGCCAGGACAACATTTCGAGGATGGTGTTACGTGATCAGCCCGGCGAATATTGCAGAAACGAAACGTAATCACGCACATATTATGAACACGTTGTAGTCTCTGCGCCGATTAAGCTAGTAACGCTTGGATTGTGAAGAATAAAGATGTCAGTAGTAACAGCAGAATATCAGTGATCGAAGTGGAGGCATCACGAGTGTTTGCACTAACATTTTTTCATGGAAAGGGTAGAAAATTCTTCAATCCCCTAAACGAGTGGATTAATGACAATACTTTTTTGCAGGTTTCTGCAACTTGAATATTCCAATTTAAACTTTTATCCATATAAATACCTAGATTCTTTACTGATTCACTCAACGGAATTTCGGTGCCATATATTTTAATCGGAGACAAATTTGGTATGGTAATTGTGCTTAAGATGTGAATGGCCCACAATGATTGAATGTGATTTTTCTGGATTTAGTTTAAGTCGGAATTTCCGTCTCGATGTCCAGATTGAGTCCAGATCGTCATAAATTTTAGTTATTGCATCATTTATTTCGTCAGTGTGGAATTTTATGTATATTTGAAGATCGTCTGCATAGAGATGGTGTCGGCAGTACTTTAGAGATTCTGATATATTATTCGTACATTTGGTCAAAATGAAACTCGCCGACCTCTTGAGCAGTTAAAATGTTCTGAGTCAAGTTCCAGGAAATTTTGGAATACCCAGAAGTATAATAATATACTTATACAGGGTGAAAATTAAGGTAGTACATTGACAGGAGCCATAGAACTCATTATTTAGAGTCAGTTTTGTAAAATAAAAAAATTATAGGACTTACGGATAGTGAGATAATTGCAAGTGTTTCGAAAGCGCTAACGGCAATTGCAAGATGTCTCAACGCCGCGTAAGTAGTACCCCACACCCGATGCGGTCAGCGACTTGAAGGGGGTGGGTTAAGTTCAACTACCTTTCACCGTGTATCTTGCAGCAGGTGAGGGGAGGACGGCAGCAAACAAATGTACTGAGCTTCGGTGCAATACTTCGCGAGCTAATCCGGGGATAAATCTTCGGACAAAAATGACCTACGTTAACTCCGGATAAGGATTTAACTGTTATTTGTTTAGATTGTGTAATTTAATGTAAGAAAATGTAAATTAATGACTCGAATGAACAAAATAGCCGCACAATTATCAACTTACAATGCAATACACTAAAAATTCAATACTAGGTATGGCATAATAATTTTAATGTAAGCAAGAAATACGTACAGCAATAACAAGAAATAACTTGAAAATCAGGAAATTATGTCCAAATTAGTGAAAACACTTACGATTGAAATTTCAGCTGCAATTAATGAAAAAATAAAACTGATGTAACTTTGTGAATAAGATGTAATTAACATTACAGTTTGTTGTTTTACGAATCACTATTTCTGGACGTTAATAATGAAATAATGAGTAATAAACTGTGTAAATTACATTCCACTCACATCTTACAGCTACTGTTCAAAATGTCCACCATCAGCGTGCGTGCAGCTTTCACATCTTCTACTCCAATTATGACGAACTCTGGCCAGTAGTGTTTCACTGTTCCGAATTTCTTCCGCGGCCTGGATCATGTCTAAGTACTCACGATTTGTGAACTCTGGCATCTCGTAGTTTTGAAATAAGCTAAACTGCATCGCTGTACGTCCAACTGCACACTAATGCAATGTAAACATCACAACAGCTGATCAGTTGCGAGTCCTACGCAAATTGTCTGCCGTCCGGACAGCGATGCCAGATCTTTAGATCTTCTGTAAGTGACCTGACGATCAATGTTTCCTATGTTTCTTCAATCGATTAATTATAAATCTGTGAATTTTCTAATTAAAATACTTCTGTAACGTGAATATAATAAACGTTCTTTTACTTCTTATACAAGAAATTAAACCGTCTATCTGTTTGCAAAAGAAGGATATACGAGTAAAAGTGCTATTAAATTTTAATTGTTTATTTTACAAATATAAGGACTAATATAAAAAATCAGCATGCTCTTATAAGTGAAATGTAAAAAACTGTTTAATTTATCTTTAAAAATAGTTTTAGTACAATCTTGCATTGGGTATATTTTTTTTAATCTCGGTCTCCAAATATTTTTTGTACGTATTTGGTTGAGCTCCTATAGCAAATTAGCTCTCTACATACAAAAAATTAATATTTTACACCTAATAAGATAAAAGTTAAAAAAATACCATCCTCTCTCCTTAAGTCAAAAAATATACCAAGATATTATTTTATTTCCAGTAGGCCTATCTAGTTTTCTTAGAGGTTTTTGTTTCAGTTTGAAAATTGTGTCATTAGTAGGAGTATTTCTTTAGGATTAGATTTATTTTATTTGAATTATTTGTTGGAAAATATCTTCTCCTTTGTAGTGTTAGTTGGGAGGGTCTGGAGGAAAAAGACCTTTCGAGGAGGCCGAGCCATCGTAGATGAGAGGATAATATTGAAATGGATTTCATTCCCTTGATAGGGAGGTTCATGGGAATTAGGTTCCAATGGCTGGGGATCTTTCCGTACGTAAGGGCGGCAATGAACGTCATTCTTCCAGGTTCACTGTCCAGCGTTGAAAGCCAGTTTTTGCAAGTATGTATATGTTGAAACTTGGATATCAAAATGGAATTTATTCTAATTTTCCAAGATTTTAAGAAAGATTTTAGCTCTTTAATGTATACAAGTTCCCTTCTTTCTCATTATTATTTAATTAAGTTAAGTCGTACGGTAATTGTAGTAATATTTATGATGTTTTCAAATATTGTGAATATCCTACACGAAAATTATACACCAAGATGTAAGGACACTAAAACGAATAAAGGCATCTGAGGCAAGAAAGGATTAAGCTATTTCTTTCTCTCCCAGTAGTCAAACTTACTGAACCTTTCAAAGATGTTTTAGTACAGTTATATACGCATCTTTTGTGTAAATGTATGTCATGTCTCCTATTTGATACAGCCATTGAGATTGCGCCTTTGAACACAGCACAAGTAATATCAATTCCTACTTCCCACGTTTTCTTTTACTTGATCCACGTCATCATCCTCCATTCTGTATGCTATTTGATGTGGCAATGCAATTCTCCACGACATCCTCCTCTGCTCAGCTTCCCTTTCAGTGCACCACTAATTAAAATCTTCAGTGGTGAGGACTGACTCCCTCCCGTATGTGAACACACTCATATCGCCTGCTTCACTTCTCGTAATAAAGGCAAGAGCCGAGGCTCTTTCCGCACGAATTGCATCAGACACAGTGATTTTGTTGTGTCTTTGAAGTTAACGAGGTAGCAAAATATTGGGATGGAACACACATAGAGGCGCATTGTCTCAATCATCACAGGAAACTGCCGCAGCCTCTGGAGTGGAAATCCAACTCGTTGTGGAGAAGCAGCTCGATCGAGACTTGCGTGCCAACGCGTCTTCAAACACACGCATCATGCGTCAAGTAATATTACTTTACTCAAAATATTTCCAAGCATTTCCTGTATGTCCATGAAGCTATCAATAAATTATTATTATTTTCTTGCAAGTTTAATACGTCTCCAAGCTGGACCACATTGTTCATTTAGTAGCTATGTACTTCAAACCCTACATATGAATCTGTCACATGAGTCACAGTAAATAAGTTTCGAGAAAAATAGAAAAAACTACCTATAGTTAATGGACTTTCGGTTAGGTCTGTAAAATTTTTACATGTGGACCATACATTAGTTTGTCTGATTACAAACGCATTGTATCTTAATTATCTCATTTCACATCACCTTAAAATATTTTTTCAATTTCTTGGACTCATGTTGTTTTAACAAGTACCATTAACAATACCTCCAGTACCCTGACAAAATATGAAGTGTATTGTTTGTTGTAGTGTGAAATACATTATTTACACAGTTTTCAATCAATTTATATTGCTATTTTTATTTCATATTCAAATTATTCGTATCATTCACAAATTAAATTCAAAATATTACAGCCAACTTATAAAAAAACTTATTCGAGAGTAATTAATTTTCACACCAGTGTGTCACATGTTTAATGACAATGTATGAGTACAGGCATATCTTTAGTTCAGAATAAGAAATAACATAAATTGCGTATTATCCCTCCAAAAAAGACGTTGTTTCTTGCTTTGGGATCTCTCTTCGAAGACTTTTTCTCTTTATATCATTCACTTCTACAGGTCCTTGAAGGTACACAGGTACACATCTTGTTCATTTTTGCTTTCAAATGACGTAGTTTTATTAAAAATGTTATTCTATCTGGTACAGGTACATTCATAGAACACTGTTGATTTCTTGCACATTTAATACTTCTCAAAACTAGACCACATTGTTCATTTAGTGCAGCTGCGGCGAAAATGCGACTCACGAGCACATTGTGGCTCGTAGTGCTTTTCTCTCGCTTCCTACCTACAACCCCCACCCTCTTACTCACTGCAGTCAAATTCCGTTCTATTTGTATTTGTCTCGGACCTGCGAATGGCGTATCGTCGCAATATCTCTCTCGAAACCATGTACCTCTATAAAAAACAAAAGTTTCAAGTAGGGTGGGAGGATGCATTCTTTTGCTTACAATATGATGAAAATATTAAATATATGATTTGTTCACAAATATTACTAGGAAAACGGTTGTATAACATAAAACGGCATTACAAGTTACTACATGTTACTGATGAAACATTAAAAGGTTAAGTGTTATTATTATTATTATTATTATTATTATTATTATTATTATTATTATTATTATCATCATCATCATCATCATCATCTCTGTACGTCGATTCTTTTACAGCAGATGTACGAATAATGCGGTTAGATTTTCAATTTAAACTCACAGATTTACAATGTGACGTTAAATGAAAGCTAGATGTAAGGACTTGACAGATATTGAACTTTTCAAATCTTTGGGAAAAAATAAATATCTGAAGCTTCGTTCTTTCGCTTGCTCTGTTGAAGCCAATGTTCGCTGTAACTTACGTTTGTGAAAAATTATTTTCAACAATGAAAATAGTAAAAATCAAATTTAGATCACGACTGACAGACAAATACCTTCGTGATCAACTACGATTGGCAGTAAGTGACATAATTCCTGATTTTGAAACTTTGTCGCAGAGACATTCTGAAGACAGTTAATTTTAGGTTGTGATAATATGTCCTATGTTTTCTTGTTCATTTCTTTCTTCGTTACACGTCCTAAACATTAACTTCCCCTTCGGTTGTCCGCCTCCCTCCATAGGTGCTATGCACGTTGCAGCTTACACAGTGGCTCGGCGCACCATGGCCTTTTCGTCACGGCTGATTTAGTGGATATGTACTTCAAACGCTACATATCTTGGAGCACTCTCGAAGATTGTGGTCAGCACAATAACGAGTTTCTATTAAACTGTTTTCTGTTTCAAAATAGTGTTCTCAACTTATGCATTTATACATCAAAAGGGATCCGATTTGTATCTATTTGTTTCATTCCAAATTGAATCGGTAATTTGTAAAACCGCATGAGTCCACATTTTTTTACGAAAATAAGTTAACGGTACTATAGCAAGCACTAGAGGCATCATTTCCAGTCGTGTCCACATGCAAACTTTAGGGGAGAGTTGGGTAGTATCGGACATCGGGTAATATTGGACAGTGAGTTTCTTTCATCTACCACACGATGATAGTACCTGAATGACATGGTTACGTTTCTGTGATGTCGCATAGAGAAACGTAACCATGTCATTCATGTACTACCATATGGTGGTAGATGAAAGAAACGCTCTGTCCGATATTACCCGATGTCCGATACTACCCGACTCTCCCCTACAACTACAGGTGTAAATAACAAATTATTGAGACATAATATCTGGATGAGGTTTTCTGCTTTATTTCATGCTTAAAATATATTAGGAGATTTTGCAAGAAAGGACTTGTTTGGAATTACAATGAGAGTGGTCTTGAAAAAGGGGCTCCTGAGGCATTGGTGGAGTATTCCAAAGCACAGCAAACAGGATCGTAGGAGAATGCACTGATCGCCTCTATGTTAAAGCGTGTCATAGCCATGCCTTTCAAAGAAGTTAAAATTCTGTTTTTTGAAGAAATTATTTCCGTCTTGAGTTCAACGGAATGCTTTTTCTCATTTCATGTAATTAAAAGAATGGATTTATAACTAGTTTACAGAAGTTATTGAGTATCTGAATTTCCACTTAATTTCAGAATCACATGGATACACTTTACTCAAACAAATAGTTGGTTAATACTTGAATTCTGTCTCATGAAATTCGTAACGCAAATCCGCCTTTATAGGTTCTGCTGGATACTGAGAACTGATTTGCTATTCGTGACGGTTGGTGTTTGGTCTACAGCTGAATATAACAACACGTCCACAATTATGACATAATTGCGTTAATAACGATGACATATGAGTAACTGAGTAATTAGCCCATTTTGTGTGAAAATTACTGTTACTAGCATCACTAGCGATAGTTATATAATATCTACAAGATACTGTACGTGTTGTTTAGCTTCTCAGCTGCGTATTTTGTCTGCTAATTACTTAAAGTGTGTCGTAGAGGTTTTCTATCTCAAAATGTCTCCGATAAAGATTTTATCTTGAGCCGTAATTGTGTAAAGAAGAGTAATTATTGAAGTTTTCGACAAAAATAGTAAAGGAGGTTTCGAAATACGTGTCCATTAATGACAGCACTGAATAACAAGAATTTTTCTCCGACTTAAAACAATGTGTCCATTATATATACCAGGTTCAAAAAGTTCCCGGAATTTGCTAGTATCATAGAAACAACGTACCTTAAACACTATTCTTCAGCATTCCCTTCAAAACAGTTGCCTTCCGCAAAAACACACTTTTGCCAACGCGTGTAGAGTTCCTGGAAGCAGGCCTGGAAGCCATTTTGTGAAACCCGTCTTAGTGCTCTCGTCGCGTTTGCGATAACCTCTTCAGCATTGAATCTCCGTCCTTTCAGATGACTTTTCAGACGGGGAAAGAGAAAGCAATCAGGTGGTGAGAGATCAGGAGAGTATGGTGGGTGATCCAAAGCAGTTTTGTTGTGCCTGGCAAGAAAATTCTTTACAATAATTGCGCGATGAGCAGGTGCATTGTTATGCATAAGGAACGAGTTGTTTTCTACCCACTTTTCTGGACGTTTCTTTCTCACTGCGTCCCGGAGGCGACGGAGGATTTCTACGTACAATTCTTTCATTACATCATCAACACCTTTGAGTTGATTATCCCCTTTGATTTGATTACCTGGTTGGGTTTTTCCGAGGTTTCCCCCACCGAAAAGGCAAATGCCGGGTAATATTTTGGCGAATCCTCGGACCTCATTTCATCTCACTACATCTCGCCAAAATGTAAAAAAAAAATTGTACAACATTGTAAAAATTGTAGAAAATTACTAAATTGTAAAACTATAAAAATTTGTAAAAATTGTAATTGTAATATTGTAAAATGTTGACATGTTCCACATCTTAAAGCTTCATTGCTCATGTAAGATCTATGGAATAAAATAAATGAATGAATGAATACAGAACGACCTTCTGGAATGAACTTATGGTGGATGAGACCCTGAGAGTCGAAGAAAACTTCCAACATAACTTTGCCTTTGGAAGCGACCCTAGGAAATTTTTGCTTCCGAGGAGATGTTTCGATTTCCACCAGACGACTGTCGTTTAGGACTTCGTACAAGTTGCACCAAGTTTCATCACCAGCAATAATTTTGTTTAAGAAATCACCATCTTCATCAGCCATACTGATCATGTCCCCAGCAAGAGTCATTCTTGTTTCTTTCTGTTCTGCCGACAACATTTTCGGAACTAACTTCTGAGACACGTAATGCATGTTGAGATGCTTGTGAAGAACATTGTGTACACTTCCGACCGATATTCCGACCTCTGCTGCTATCTCTTTTATGGTTTTACGTCGGTCGTCGGTCACAAGATTACGCACACGCTGAGCGATTGCTTCATTTGTTGCAGTTGTTGGTCGGCCGCTGCGTACGTCATCTTTGATGCTATCGCGGCCACCAGAAAAGCGTTTATGGCAGGCATACACTTGAGTTTTTTTTCATTGCTGCTTCGCCATATGCTTCTTCCAACAATCTTAATGTCTATGCAGGAGTTTTGTGTAACAAAACACAGAACTTGATGTTTGTACGTTGCTCTGTGGACATAATTACAAAATGCGACGAACAAACAAAACACTATGATAAACAATTGCCTACAACTCAAAACCAACAATCGCCATTATCAACAGACTTTAAGGAAATGACATCATGAATGTTACCAACAAAACAAATGTATAATATCCCTTGTTATATATTAATACGAAAAATGGTAGTAAAATTCCGGGAACTTTTTGAACCCAGTAGTAGTTTTGTGTGTGCTGAATTCGAAAATGCACCTCTTTTCTTCGTATCGCGTAAGGTTTTTAAGACATACCATAATTTCACGTTAATGCTGTACGAGACTACGGAATTGTCGGAATTGCAAGTGAGCAGAGATGAGGCTACAGGATCCGTGAAGCAATTAAGGCGACATCTTCGGCACCGTGAATTTAAAACTGGTGTTCATACCCCCAGAAAAGAAAAGGAGTTGTATTGTTTCAAGAAGTACCTGCAGCCAACTCATGGACCATCAAGCATGAAGAATTATCAAGTTCTGAGTGCAGAGAATAACTAAAAATGATTGCGATGGTGGCATCAGTACGTTCTCTCCCTGGTCGCTCTACAAGCACAACCCATTGTAGGCACTGCAGTGAGTATGAAACTTTACCACATGTGCTTGGGAGTTGCCCACAGGGAGAAGTACTCAGAATAAAACGTCACAACATCATACGTTCTATGATCGCAGATGCACTTCGATCCAAAAATCTAGACGTTCACGAGGAAGTTCACTGTATTGCTGATGGTGGGAGCAATCGTAAGATCTATATCATAGCTATAAATAGGAATAAACAGACAGCCGAAATAATTGATCCTACGATCAGATTTGAAATCTCAGCTACTGAAGCATCTGAAGTGAACGAAGAGAAAAAGAAAATCTACGAGCCCACGATTCAATACCTATCAGCGAAATACAACATTGAAAAAATAACAGTTACCGGTCTCTTCTTCGGAGCGAGAGGCACCATTCCGAAATCCTTTGTAAAGTGGAGGGAAAAATAGAAGCTGACGAGAGATCTTCAAGATGCCATCGTCACCACCATTATAAAATTTTCTGTAGCGATATTTCGTCAGCATCTTTATGGTGTACATTCAATTTAAATTATACTTGGTTCTATTTTTTTCTTATGTCTTATTCACTTTTGTCTGAAACCTGTTTATATAATTTTTCATTTCAAATTTCATTGTGAGCTATTCTTTGTCGCAGGGCAAACCCAAAATATTGGGTCAGACCAATAAATTAAATTAACCATCCCCAAGGAAACATCTGACGTGGTTAGGAGTTGTAAACTAAAACAAAAGCTAAAGCATATTATGAGTTTATGACTTATTTCCGGTTCCTTATGGTTGTTGGCATGTTCTTTTGCACTTCTAATAAATAAACAGATATTGGTTCCTTCTATTCAGCAAATTTCATAAGAGTTCAAAGTGAGGTCTACGCAATGAACAAACAAGGGTGTGGTTTTCAGTATTTAAAAGAATCGTTTATCAGTTTGATTGAAGGCAAATTGAAAGAGGTAATTTTCATCAGCTCACAAATTCACAAAGTTATGGCTGACTCTTTCTTTGAGGAAAAACTTTCCGTTACAGAAAAAATGGCATGACGCACTTTCAATGATGTTTAATCAAATTTCCTTGGAAATTCTAGGGCAGACAGCTACACAGAACTTGTTATGGATATCATGTTAAGTGCATATGAGAAAATGGGGTGTAAGATGTCTATCAAAATACACTTTTTATATTCTAATTTGGATTTATTTCCTTCAAACTTTGGATCGGTAAGCATGGGAAAAGTTTTCATCAAAAATACCTGAAATGGAAAAGCGATATATAGTAACCGTGTTCTTGCTTGGCTTAAAGGAGACTAACAACTGAACCATATCGACGTTGTAATTAGTCACTGAAAATGGAGATGCATCTCCGAAATATGTCTGACTAACATCTCCAATAAACTTATTGTACTTATTTGAGTTTATACAACTGTAACATATCACATTTAATGTATATCATCAAATTAATGAATACTGTATCATTGACCTAACACCGGTGTTTTATCATTAAATATGAAATTGGTAATACTTTTGTAAGAATCAACTCCTTTTCATAATACATTATATTAATATTTGGAAATTAATCATTGTTCTATGTTTTTCATTTTGTTGTTATTTTAATTATTTAATTTGTACCTTAGTTGTTCATTGTATTGTATTAATTGCATCACTGTGCTGGAAATAAATAAATAAATTCTTAAATAAATAAATAATAAATAAATAATAAATAAATAAGTAAATAAATAAGTAAATAAATAAGTAAATGAATAAGTCAAATAAATAAATAATTAAATAAATAAACAAGTAAATAAAGAAGTGAAAAAATAAGTAAATAAAAAGTAAATAAATAAGTAAATAAATAAAAAGTAAATAAATAAATAAGTGAATAAATTAATAAGTAAATAAATAAATAAGTAAGAAAATAAATAAGTAAATAAATAAATAAATAAAATAAATATGTAAATACATAAGTATATAAATAAACAAATACATAAATAAGTAAAAATAAATAATAAATACGTAAATAAGTAAATCAATAAATAAGTAAATAAATATGTAAGTAAATAAGTATATAAATAAATCAATCAATAAGTAAGTAAATAAATAAATAATTAAATAAATAAGAAATAAGTACATAAATAAGTAAATAATAAGTAAATAAGTAAGTAAATAGATAAATAAATAAGTAAATAAATAAATAATTAAATAAGTGATTGAGTGAGTGAGTGAATGAATGCATAAATAAATGAATAAATGAATAAACAAATGAATGAATAAATGAATAAATAAATAAGTAAATAAATTAATTAATACATGAATGAATGGATAAATAAATGAATGAATAAATTAAAAAATGAATAAATAAATAAAATAAATGAATAAATGAAAAATGAATAAATAAATAAATGAGTAAATAACTAAATCAATAAATACTTAAATAAATGAATAAGTAAATAAGTATATAAATAAGTTAATAAGTAAATAAATAAGTAAGTACGCAAGTAAGTAAATAAATAAGTAAATAAGTAAATAAATAAATGAATAATTGAATTAATGAATAAATAAATCAATAAATAAATAATAAACTGAATAAATAAATAAATAAATACATGAATAAATGAATAAATAAATAAATACATAAATAAATGAATAAATGAATGAATAAATAAATAATAATTAAGTAAATAAATAAGTAAATAAATAACTAAATAAATAAATAAATAACTAAATAACTAACTAAATAACTAACTAACCTAAGAAAATAATAATAATAATAATAATAATAATAATAATAATAATAATAATAATAACGATAATAATAATAATAATAGTAATTATTATTAATATTATGATTATTATTATGATTATTATTATTAATCTATCAACGAATGAAGCAATTATTCGATAAGTAAATCAGTGAAAAAAATAAATGGACTAACATAAAAATAAAATTCTATAAATAGTAATATATAAATATAGGTTTCGTAATATGTAAATACTGAAACAAAAAGATTCACAATGTGATAGACTTAACATCCCGACTCGTAATACGTATTATAAGAAGGCAAGAAAATAGGACGTATTAAAATGAAAGCAGCAACTGGAGGATCATGTATGACGTATGAGTATAGGAGTATGTGATTTTTGTGCGTGCGAACTGGCAATGAATAATTCGTCGAGGTCGAATAACTCCAGAGCGGGAGATTATTGAAGCCAGTTCAGTAATTTGCGACTAGATTCTGTGATAGGGCTATCGTGTGTCCACACACTACAACCTTTTTCTGAACATGGTAATTGAATACATTATATTTAATGTCCCCCGTCCACGTCAAGGAATAGAAGGCCATATATTATAAAACACCATAGGTATTACAGAAAGAGATGGTGGCTGTAGTTTCCTTTAATAAAAGACTTACCGCATGAAACGTATCATGGATCAAGAAGGAACGATAATCAAGCAGTACCAGAAAAAGGCTTGACTTATAACGTTCTAGATAAAAGTCATTTAAAGGAATATCACGAAAGACAGGGTGCTGTGCTAGTTGAATATATACTGCTTTTATTCGTGGGAAACTAAAAATAAAATGTGAAATAGGAGGAATACAAATTCAATTCATGGTGGCGGTAAAGAACTTACGGTATAAAATTGTGTTATGAGATAAACTCGCTCAAAATTCGCTTCCGTAATGAATCCAGAATAAAGTAGGGCATAGAAGAGCCAGGAGTATATATTATATACATAGCCTACTGTGATGACTATATACGAAATGACATATTATCGTGCACTAGAAATATTGAATCTACGTGAAATGCTTTAAAATTATCAACTTCCTTTGATTTATGTAAATTTATTCCGTGCATTCTATATTATTGAAAAATAACGTGTACCGTACTTCCATTCTCCAGAAGTCTACTTTTACGTTCGTAACACGTACTCAATCTCAGACATATAACATTCTCAAATTATATGCAATAAAAGTGATTAAATACAGTTATACGAGCACGTTTTAATGATTGAATAAGATTAATAAAATCGGTTAAAAACAATACATGTTTCGGAGGAATGCTCCTCCATCTTCAGTGGTAGTACCACGACGCAGGTATGGATGTTCGACCGCGAGTCTTCCTTAAGCTGCGTTACGCGGTCGAACATCCATACCTGCGTCGTGGTACTACCACTGAAGAAGGAGGAGCATTCCTCAATCATTAAAAAGTGTTCATATAACTGTATTTAATCACTTTTATCGCATATAACTATACTACTCATGAACACTGTTGCATTTGACCTAACTTATGTAATTTAATTCTCAAACTGTTTAATAATGACAATAAAGAGTCTATCCCCCTTAATAGATTACAGTGTGTAGGTTATAATGGTTCACTATCACAGTTCAAGTCTTCAGTATACGGTGTACCTCAGGGATCTGTTTTAGGTTCTATATTGTTTATTATTTATATTAATGATTTACCTAGTGTTGTTAATAGTAACTCTGTAAACCCTTATCTATTTGCTGACGATGTGGCTATTCAGCTAGCTGCTGATTGTTATTCTGACTCTGAAGATTTTTATTTATGTATTACTGAAAGTAAAGTGACAGATCTCAAATTTAGCTTAGATAGAAAAATTGATGCTTTTCATAATAACTTCAAATTTTTGGGTATTTATATTGAAGGCGGTCTGGGCTGGGATAGCCATATCAATATGATTTCGGGTAAGATATCTAAAGGAATACTTACATTAAGATGTTTGTCTAAAACTGTGGACACCAAAGTGCTATTAACAGTATATTTTTTTATATATTCATAGTCATCTTCAATATGGTGTTTTATTATGGGGGAATCATAGTTCATCTTTTAATATTTTTATCCTCGACCAGGCCTAAAAGTAGTAATTATACACCTGGTAGCAGTTCTTTAATGCATGTCATTAAAGTACACCTACTCATTAAAGTACAGTTGTTTTCGGCCAATGACAACTCAGTTTACAGATGTTCAGCCAATGACAAGTCATCTTTGTACCGTTATAAAACCGCAAGTATCGATTATTCTCGGATATGCAATCGAAAGAGGATTAGCGAAAAGTCACGGAGGCTGGAAATCCAATACTATCGCAGAAGGTTATGTTCTGTTACTATAATAATTAGCGTTAATTGTAAATAATATTCAAATAAATTCAATTTGTCATCTCGTTTTTCAATGTCGAATTCAATAATCAAGGTTAGCCTATATCAAGTTTAACGGGATTACATCAAGGTCAATGACATTATTGTTCCTCGGAAAAAATCAATACTTTCGCGTCTGCTCACATCTCACAATTCACGATCTAGAACAAGGTCACTTCCGATCTTGTCAGATACAAATAAAATGTATACATCTGAATACCGGTAATTTGAAGTTAGAAATATGGTCGAGCATAAAAAGTCGTATGAAACTCGCCTATAATGGTAATTAAGAAGCTCGTATGAAAATTATGAAACACGCTTGCGCTCGTTTCATAAACATCCATACTCGCTTCTTAATTACTATCATTATAGGCTCGTTGCATAATGTACTATTAAATTACAGAAGAAAGCAGTGAAAATCATTTTGTGGTGTTGAAACAAAAGAACATTGTAAACCTTTATTTCAATCCTGTAAAATTCTCAGTCTTCCATCGCTATATATATTGCAGTGTTTGTTATATACCAAAGTGAATATAGATAATTTCCCTTTGAACTTGCATTTTCACGAACACCGTACGAGAAGTTTTAACGATATAAGACTTGATTTATGCAGATACGAGACTACACAAAACAGTTTTTATTATATGTCTCTGAAGTTTTATAATAGTTTACCAAATTCAACTAAGAATTTAAATTACGATTTATCAAATCTTTAACTAAAAGAAAATTGTATGAACACAATTTGTATAGCATTAACGAATATTTTAACTTGGCAAATAATTTTGTATGATGATCATTTATATTGACGTCGTTATGAATAATGTAATTATGTCAAGCAATAAAGTATCTGTCCGTCCGTCCGTCCATCCGTCCATCCATCCACCCACCCACCCACCCACCCACCCACCCATCCATCCACCCACCCACCCACCCACCCACCCACCCACCCACCCACCCACCCACCCACCCACCCACCCATCCATCCATCCATCCATCCATCCATCCATCCATCCATCCATCCATCCATCCATCCATCCATCCATCCATCCATCCATCCATCTATCTATCTATCTATCTATCTATCTATCTATCTATCTATCTATCTATCTATCTATCTATCTATCTATCTAATATCTCAAGATAAATGGCTACAATATCATCAAGACTTATGGAGTCAAGACATCTCTCTTGACTATGCAACATTCTGAAAATTCTGACAGAGAACATATTCTTACACAAGATGAAGTTATATCGGTACTCACTAATTCCTCTTTCGATTCTGCACACCTCAACACCAAATTACCTTTCGTCTCGTTTCTCTTATCTATACTTTAACCAGGACGTAAATACTAGATCACTTATCTGTGGCACGTTAATTATACCTCTTCATAGACCATCTCGTTATTTATAATCTTTTACAGTATCCACCTCGCGACAATGGAATTCCTTATCACAAAGTATTAGGGACTGCAAGACAATAGGCCTAAACATTTTAAAAATAGCTTAAAGGATAACCTTCTTAGCAATTCACTCGAATTATACTGACTTAACGGTCACTGACTATATGGTAACTTCTTTCTTTAGACATGCTTTCTGACAGCGCTGTATTTTAAAAATTGTCTCTCAATAATGTCTTCCTATTATATAACATTATATGAAATGATTAACATTCTATGTATTTTAGTTTAATTCTGCCACGCAGTTTGTATTTCATTGTTTAATTAATAGTTTGTAGTATTTTACTGTTTAATTCGTAAGTGACTCTTCTATACACGTAATTTTAATCTAAATTAAATTGTTATATTCTTTGTTACTTGCAAGTTTATACATATGTCTGTATGTATACTTTTTGCTGGTACAGTGGAAGAGAAGGCCTTATAGCCTTAAGTGTGCCAGCTAAAATAAATTATTATTATTATTATTATTATTATTATTATTATTATTATTATTATTATTATTATCATTATTATTATTATTATTATTATTATTATTATTATTATTCCAAGACTAAAGTATATGATTATGTCTCGTAACGAGAATAATGTACGAAATGGAAATATAAAAATCGGAAATTTATCTTTTCCTTTGAAGAGGTGGAAAAATTCAAATACCTGGGAGTAACAGTAACAAATATAAATGATACTGGAGAGAAAATTAAACTCAGAATAAATATGCGAAATGCCTGTTATTATTCGGTTGAGAAGCTTTTATCAACCAGTCTGTTGTCAAAAAAAATCTTAAAGTTAGAATTTATAAAACAGTTATATTACCGGTTGTTCTATATGGTTGTGAAACTTGGACTCTCACTTTGAGAGAAGAACATAGATTAAGTGTGTTTGAGAATAAGATGCTTAGGAAAACATTTGGGGCTAAGAGGGATGAAGTTACAGGAGAATGGAGGAAGTTACACAACGCAGAACTGCACGCATTGTATCCTTCACTTGACATAATTAGGAACATTAAATCTAGACGTTTGAGAAGGGCAGGGCATGTAGCACGTATGGGCGAATCCAGAAATGCATATAGAGTGTTAGTCGGGAGGTCGGAGGGATAAATACCTTTGGGGAGGCCCAGACGTAGTTGGGAAGATAATATTAAAAATGGATTTGAGGGAGGTGGGATATGATGATAGAGACTGGATTAATGTTGCTCAGGACAGTGACCAATGGCGGGCTTATGTGAGGGCGGCAACGAACCTCCGGGTTCCTTAAAGCCAGTAAGTAAGTAAGTTTTCCAAGACTAATAAAGTACTAGAGGAAGACAGCATCAACATGGAATAGGTTACAAACTTGAGCGAACCACTTTTGCACAGATTTTACAACTTCAACATGATTAGGAATGGAAAGGAGCCTCCTCAATGCTGGTCAAAGTCACTTGTCATACCAACCTACAAGAGAGGGGATAGAAAGGATTGGTTCTAAAATATTTGCAATTTAATACAACATTAATTATATCAATATTATGAGAACATTTTGGTGAAGAACAAACCGGATTTAGGATAGGCAGATCATGCTGTGATGACAACTTCACAACGAAACTTCTGATTGAGAAAAATCGAGGCTATGTTACATAATGAGTGCATTCATAAATTTATGTTTTTCACCAATAATTTTACAATGTCAGTACTTACCATTGAAAGCAATTTGCACCCAAAACCACAGCAACAAATTCATCTTCTAACAAAGGGAATAGGAGGTGTATTCAGTCATAAATTCAAAGCTATACACCTCACAATTCTTTAAGTAATATCTAAAAGAAACCTCTCACGTCTCTGCAAGAGCGCTTTGAACAAAATCTATGTTATAATGCAACGTCTACTATTTACAATATACCATCAGAATTAGATTGGTCCCTGTTATAATTTCGTGATAAGTTTAAATAAAAATAACATGAAATTAGCCGTGTTACGAAATCAGCCGAGTTTGCCCTACTTTTATGAAATAATAATAGTAGTAATAATAATAATAATAATAATAACAACAATAATAATAATAATAACAATAATAATAATAATAAAATCTAGTACTAATAGCGGTGTTACGAAATCAGCCGAAATTGCCACACTTTCACGAATGTATATTTACTAGTACGAAGTTCTTACGAAAACAGACAAAATCTATCACTCAAATATACAGAGACTGGGATTTTTTTTTTTTTTTAGAATACACAAACATGACTTTCTGAAGAATGGCAACTAATCTTCATTAGAACAATAGGCTAGTTCAGCCGTGGCGAAAATGTAACTCACGAGCACATTGTGGCTCGCAATGATAGCTGTGCATTTCTCTTGCTCCTCCAACCCCCACCCTCTCACTCACTGGAGTCAAACTCCGTTCCATTTGTATTTGTCTCTGACTTGCGAGTGGCGTATCATCGCAATATCTCTCTCGAAACCATGTACCTCTACAAAAACGAAAGTTTCAGGTAGGATGGGATGACGCATTTTTTTTGCTGCCAATATTGTGAGAATATTAAATGTATGATTCGTTCACAAGTATTACGAGGAAAACGGTTGTTTAACATAAAACAGCATTATACTACATGTTTTTATTTTAGTACGTTATTTTACGACGCTTTATCAACAGCTTAGGTTATTTAGCGTCTGAATGAGATGAAGGTGATAAAGCCAGTGAAATGAGTCCGGGGTCCAACACCGAAAGTTACCCAGCATTTGCTCATATTGGGTTGAGGGAAACCCCGGAAAAAACCTCAACCAGGTAACTTGCCCACACCGGGAATCAAACCCGCGCCACCTGGTTTCGGGGCTAGACGCGCTGACCGTTACTCCACAGGTGTGGACTACTACATGTTACTCATCAAACACTAAAAGGTTAAGTATTATTATTATTATTATTATTATTATTATTATTATTATTATTATTATTATTATTATTATTTCGATCCTTTTTCAGCAGATGTACGAATAATGCTGTTAGATCTTCAATTTAAACTCACAGATTTACAATGTAATGTTACAATGAAAGCTAGATGTAAGGACTTGACAAATGTTGAACTTTCAAATCTTAGCCAAAAAATAAATATACGAAGCTTCGTTCTTTCTCTTGCTTTGTTGAAGCCATGTTCGCTACAACTTACGTTTGTGAAAAATTACTTTCAACAATGATAATGGTAAAAACCTAATTTTGATTAAGGCTGATAGACAAATACTTAGTGATCAACTACGACTGGCAATAAGTGACATAATTCCAGATTTTGAAACTCTGTCGCAGAGACATTCTGAAGACAATTAATAGGTTGGGTAATGTGTCCTATGTTTTGTTGTTCATTTCTTTCTTCGTTAGACGTACTAAACATTAGTTTGTAACCTTATACTGTATAAAATTATATTTAAGTGCTTGACGTAAGGAAAATGAAAATCCGTTAATAAGTCATACAGTTGCTTCACTTCCCCTTCGGGTGTCCGCCTCCCTCCATAGGTGCTATGCACGTTGCAGGTTACACAGTGGCTCGCAGCACGATTACATTTTCGCTACGGCTGGGCTAGTTCATTCTGCTAGAGTGTGATATTGGAAGCCATCGCTGTAGAAACGAAATTTCAGTGGCAAAGGAACCAATGAAGCACACGAATTGTCTGTCTGGAGGAGAATTCGTGGCGTCTAGCTGCTGCTAACAATCCAGTGCAGTGCTTCGAATTTTTATCTCTCAGAATATTCTATCAGAATTAATTTTACATAACATAAAAAGCGTGGCCGTGTTTTAAAAATCAGCTTTAAAATGGAACTCCAAGCATCGTGTATATCGACTGATCAGTTTACGTGTCGAAAACCAGTAGCGGAGGGGTGGGGAGCTGTTTGATGATAGGGTTGGCAATAACTGGATTAGTGGGCATCAGCAGCCCATCTCCGTGCTGCAGCTGCTCGGAAAGAAACGCCTCCATTCCCTCCGCTGCTGCTTCCTATTGCATTGCTGCGCGTAATACCAGCAGAGGCGAAGCCACATTAATGCAACTAGGTATTCTAAACTTCAAACCTTATATTTTTTGTAGATAAATTCCAGTCGGCGTGTTTTTCGCTCTACAAAGATGTCAATGATGCGTTCTTTGAAGATGTCGTACCTGGAAAGACTGTTCAACAAACCCTTCTCTATAGCCAGAGTACTCAAATTGCTCAGTCTAGAATCTGACATGGAGTTCCTTAAAAATGTCTTAACTCTCTTCAGTGTACTCATACTTCGTTCACTCGACGCAGTAGATACAGGGCAGGTGAGAATCAATCTTATGAGCCGCACTGTTTCTTGATAGATAGGCCATTGTTAAAAAATTAGTTCAGCAACAAACCTGCAAATGATTTGTTTGGTCAGAGTAAACGTTCGTTAGTTCATTTTGAAGCTGTTCACTGTCAAAGTGTGGATATTTTTTTACCAATGCACTCAACTTAAGTGACGTAAACACTGATCTATAAGCAGGGAACTATTTTTCACCGAGTAATTAAACAAAATTAAAGTTTTTAAGATCTTCAAATCTCTATTCCATCTGTATCATTATGGTATCAATTATTTCAAAAGCTAGGACTTGTAGTGTCATAAATTATCCTGATCCTGCCTGAGTGCCTTGGCATCTTTGATGCACTCAACAGTTTCCTGATTTCTAAGAGATTTTACATTTGTTACAGCAAGTTTTACTTCATGATTGCAAATGCTGATATTTGATGTACACTTTATTTGCAACATACTGTATAAGTGGTCAATGTAAATAATGTGAATTTTATTAGTTACAACAATGTAATTTATTCGTCACAATAATATTTTCAACAATTGGATCTTCACTCAACACAGTATTCGTTATAGCACTCGACAATGACAATAAACAATGAACTGTTAATCTTAACTAATATTTAAAAAGCACTATTTACAAATCAGAACTAAGTTCTCATTCACAATCTCAGTCACTCGAGTTCACGGTATCTCGAACCACAGACCTTCAGAGACAGTTCACTGTACTGAACTCGGGTCCCTCCAACTGCGGTCCACTGCACTAACTCAGGTCCTCCAACTGCGGTCCATGGAACTCAGGCCTTCGGATGCTGACGCAGATGCGGACGCACACTCGAGTCGAACTCCGGCACACAAGTCTGGCTTGCTTGCTCTGGCTTACTCACTGACTGAATAACTGAAAACTCTGAAACTGGAAAACTCTCTGTCGTTCCTTCGCGTCCGTTTTTATAGCCACAGCGACTTAGCCTCGAAAGTTCGAATTCGCGAGTCTTCCATTTCGACGGATTTCTCGGCCTCTCTAGGCAAGCAGAAGATGCGCGCGCAAACTTTCGCCGAGTTGGCCCTTTCCCCTCTACGCCGCGCGCCATCCCAAATTATCTTCTCTTTGTGGGACGCTGGTCGTGAGTTCGAAACGCTGTCACAATAAATAATATTTTCCGCAGTTGCGAGCGTCGTAAAATAAACCATAATTTAATTTTCTACGGGAAGATAACTTTTAGAAGTCAATGATAAGAGGATAGATAGGATGGAGATCTTAATAATAACAAAATTACAATGAAAGCAGTAGTGGTAGTGTAGTGGCAAAATTTTCTAACAATTAGAATAAACGCACAGTCTGTAACGTTTTATTACATTTGGTTTTCTTAACTTATCGGCATTATAGGACTATTTACAAGAGTTCTGAGTGTACTTCTACTGTCACGGCGTTTGGCAGGTTGGATAGTGACTCGCTTCTTTACTTAACATTTAAAATTTCAGGGGCCAAAAAGATCTGCAAAACTTTTTTTAATACCATAATTTCTTACACACTGACAGATTGCAGCGTTGCCAACCGTGGCCGAATTCGGCTAAACGTAGCTTTTAGCAGAATGATCGTAGCCGAATGAGATTCGATCGAATGACCATTTGTGAATACTCAATTTTATGTGTAAACACGTTCTTCTATCAAATTTTATTTTCTCACACTCTAATAGTCATAGAAGTTTCTCGCTTCCTCAAAAAAATTACGAAAACATAATAGAAAATTTAAGGTAGGACCCTAGATCATATATATGATCTCCTAGATCATATATATGATCTAGGGTAGGACTGAATTCCGGACACTGCAACCATTATTTATGGCAAGGAAAGCTTTATTATTTTCAGTTTTATTTTATGTGAATAGCGCCCATTGTTTAACGGTAAATTCCTGGATTCGTGAATTCGCCAACAACTGACAGTGTCTTTATTGGGAGTCGTCTATGCAACAAAAATGAACTGGCCCTAAATTAATGAATGACATATCCAACACATCCGCCTTCCAACATTGTAACTATAGCATAGGCCATGGATAGTGTTTCTGAATGTGTATGGCTTCATTTTGGTATTTGTAGCTGAATTTCGGGACGTTTGTAGCAGACTCGCTAGTATTGAGGTTGGTAACGCTGAATGACAAGTTTTTATTTTTTCGTGACCCTTTCTATGACCTTTTTCTTTTCTCTTTTTCTGTTTTTCAGCTTTCTTAAACTATAGTACGCCAACAACTGACAGTGTCTTTATTGGGAGTCGTCTATGCAACAAAAATGAACTGGCCCTAAATTAATGAATGACATATCCAACACATCCGCCTTCCAACATTGTAACTATAGCATAGGCCATGGATTCTGTTTCTGAATGTGTATGGCTTCATTTTGGTATTTGTAGCTGAATTTCGGGACGTTTGTAGCAGACTCGCTAGTATTGAGGTTGGTAACGCTGAATGACAAGTTTTTATTTTTTCGTGACCCTTTCTATGACCTTTTTCTTTTCTCTTTTTCTGTTTTTCAGCTTTCTTAAACTATAGTACGTACAGAACACCCATGCCCAAGGCGGGACTCAAACCCACAACCTTTCGGACCAAGCGATAGAAACATGCCGTGGCCCTACCGCTTGAGCCAGCCAGGTCGGCAACATGTTCAGAGTCTAGGCTCTTCACAGAGCTGTCTAGCATTAGTGACGTATGCAAGCACTCCGGTTGGCGCATGCGCATATGCTTTCTCTATCTGCTGTAGCGAACCTGGTTTGAAACAGTATCATTCAGCCACAACGTAGTTGTGCGCTGGTTCCTCGCCGAGGAGCTGGCGTCAATCCTTCCGTAATTAGAGAGCGTAATACTAGAAAGATTTCATTTACCTATACTAATGAAAACAGGAAAATGTAAATGCGCTTATTTCTTTAAAATCCAATGGGTATTCTAAGGCTCACAGATTACCCTTCAGCTTCGCCCCTGAATACCAAACTACTGAAACTGAAGGATGTACTGTGAAAGCCCAGTGTGTTAATGGACGTTGTGATGATGATGATGATGATTATAATAATAATAATAATAATAATAATAATAATAATAATAATAATACACTGCTCCGAATATAACAGAATGCGTTAGAGTCTAAAGAAAGCAGACAAGAGTAGCTAGACTAAGACACGTGGTCTGTTGTGACAAGAATCCAAGCTCCCGCATATCGGTAACGTGCATCAGGTCACAAAACGTTCACGTCTGAGTATTTCTCTCAAAGTAAATATTATACACCGCTTAGTGCCCTAGTAGATGGCGCAAATAGCAAGGATATTGTTGGATTTATTTAGTCATTTATTTACTTATATATGTATATACAGGGAGATCAATTTATTTTTACTTCAATTTTTATTGTACCTGAGTTTTTAATGTACTTCACTCCCATCCCTTCTACTAATAAAGTTCTACCGTCCTCCACACAGATCCAAGACCGCATATACAGTCATAGTAGCCTTACGGTCATAGTAAACAGTACGTTCCAAAAATATGTTCGCGTTTTCCAGTGACGAAAGAGCTTTCAATATTGAATCATATTTTCGTACAGGTACTGTCGTCCGTTTGCCTACGTCGCATCCCGGTTTCCCCCACCTGCTTCTGTTCGCCCCTCTGTTAAGTCTAGTAGCTGGGCTTTCTTAGCTCTTTTCTGAAAACATTAATTTCTGTTAGGAATTGGACGTCTACGGAATAATATACAAGTGTTTATAATAACTTAAATAAAAGGGCCTTGTTAAGTAATTAACTGTAACGTGATCGCTCCCTTTCTACGACCCTGCGACAAAACCACTTGGACGGACAGTAGATAGCATGTCCGAGTAATTTTATCTTTTCGAACCGGGCAGAAGTGAAGATTGAATTTACAGTACATAAGGTACTCTTTTATAGAGTAGGTACAGAATTATTTCAACATGAGTTACTAGTACGAAGGACGAAACTGGTAATTTGGATTAGGTACAATAGTCTATAGTGCGATAATATACACAAAAGAACTGAAGCCTGTATCGAAATGAACGGCCACCATTTTCAAAAATGTGTTTAAATATCCATATTATGATTATTTTTCAATTTAACTTCATTATCTATATATTGTACGCTAATGTACTGTATATAGTTTAATATACACTGCATAATGAATACGTCCACATGGACAGCTCAGTTCGTGAGTAAAAACACTCATTGTTAATACTGTATTCTGTTTTGATTAAACAAAAACCTAATGAAAATTATCAAACTCAAAATCGCTATATTTCCTAGTTTACATAAATGGATGAACTACTTTACTTCCCTCCTATAGGCTATCTAGTAAAGTGATTTGTATTTTACTCCAGTATCATCGAACTCCAGTCGTGGAAGGGGTAGCAAACGGTGTTTCCTGTTTCAATCGTTAATAGAAAGGTATAGCCAGGTTAACATTAAAAATGTTAATAAAAATAAAATGATGTCCCTGTATATGTATATAGAGGGACATCATTTTATGTTTACTTCAATTTTTATTGTACCTGATTTTTATAATGTACTTCACTCACACCCCTTCTACTAAGGAAGTTCAACCGTCCTCCACGAAGATCCAAGACCGCATATATAGTCATAGTAGCTTTACGTTCACAGTAACAGTACGTTCCAAAAATAAGTTCGCGTTTTCCAGTGACGAAAGAGCTTTCAATATTGCATCATTTTCGCACAGGTACTGTCGTCCATTAGTCTACGTCGCATCCCTATTTCCCCCACCTGCTTCTATTCGCCTTTCTGTAAAGGCTAGTGGCTGGGCTGTCTTAGCTCTTTTCTGAGAACATTAATTTCTGTTAGGAATTGGACTTCTACGTAATATTATACCCATACATTTGTTTAAAATAACTTAAATAAAAGGGCCTCGTTAAGTAATTAACTGTCACGTGATTTTCTCACTTTCTAAGATCCTGCGATATAACCACTTGGACGGACAGTAGATAGCATGTCTGAGTAATTTTATCTTTTCGGATCGGGCAAAAATGAAGATTGAATTTACAGTACGTAAGGTACTCTTTTATAGAGTAGGTACAGAATTATTTCAAAATGAGTTACTGATACGAAGTAAGAAAATGGTAATTGGAATTACGTACAATATTCTATAGTGCGATAATATGCACATTAGAACTGAAGCCTGTATCGAAATGAACGACCACCATTTTCAAAAAATGTGTTTAAATATCCATATTATGATTATTTTTCAATTTAACTTCATTCTCTATATTGTATGCTAATGTACTGTAGACAGTATAATACAATGCATAATGAATACGGATAGCTCAGTTCGTGAGTAAAAATACTCATTGTTAATACTGTAATGTATTTTGATTAAACAGAAACCTAATGAAAATTATCAAAGTCAAAAGCGTTATATTTCCTAGTTTACGTAAATGGATGAACTACGTTTCTTCCCTCCTATCCCTAGTAAAGTGATATGTTTGTATTTTACGCCAGTATCATCGAACTCCAGTCGTGGAAGGGGTAGTAAACGGTGTTTCCGGTTCTTAATCGTTGATCCAAAGTTATAGCCAGGTTAATATTATAAATGTTAGTAAAAATTAAAATTATGTCCCTTTATATACTTGCTTACCTATGGCTTTAGAGAACCAGGAGGTACATTGCTGCCCTCTCATAAGCCCGCCATCGGTCTCTATCCTGAGCAATATTAATGCAGTCTCTACAATCATATCCCACCTCCCTCAAATCCACTTTAATATAATCCTCCCATCAACGTCTCGGCCTCCACAAAGGTATTTTTCCCTTCGGCCTCTCAAATAACACTGTATAGGTATTTCTGAAATCGACCATACGTACTGTCGGTGACTCAGGAGAAGGGATGTGAACAGATAACGTATGACAACACGTGCAATATTTGTACTGCAGTAAGCGGAAACATTAGGTCTCCTTCTGTTCAACTTAGCTTTAATTTCCATACGCATTGTTACTCATGTTTCCTGCACGAGTAATAACCTGGCTACTGGGATGCTTATCTGAGCGATGTTTATAATAATCAACAGCGATAGTCAAGAAGGTCACATTCTTTCCGCTCGTCTTCTCCTCAAACGTCTGGATTTAGTGTTCCTAATAATGTCACGTGAACGTTACTTCTTCCGATTTTCAGATCGCTCTACAGGCGGCCCTCCGAAGCTGCTGGCTCTCTCGACCGGCCTCCGTGGATTGTATTTAAGTGATGATGGATAGCTCCTACAACGGAACCCGGGGCAGATCTTCTCGGGGGAGGAATTTCTCCTCGAATCGTTAAGGGAGCCTTAAGGGGGTTGCCGAAGCAGGATTGGTACATATAATGTATTATATTATTTTATAATATCATTTATATGTAAAATATAAAAATAGTACATTATGCAACGGGCCTATAATGATAGTAATTAAGACGCAAGTATGTTTGTTTATAAACGAGCGCAAGCGAGTTTCATAATTTTCATACGAGTGTCTTAATTACCATTATAGGCAAGTTTCATAGGACTTTTTATGCTCGACCATATTTCTAACTTGAAATTATTCAGAAATATTCATTTTATTTCTATATCTGACAGAAGATCGGTAGTGACCTTGTTCATAGCTCGTGAATTGTGAGATGTGCGCAGACGCGAAAGTATTGATTTTCCCAGGAACAATAATGCCATTGACCTTGATGTAATGCAGAGGGTGTATAACCTGGAAATTGATTTAGAATTGAAAAAGAGATGACGAATTGAATTTATTTGAATATTATTTACAATTAACGCTAATTATTATAGTAACAGAACAAAACTTTCTGCGACAGTATTGGATTTCCAGCCTCCGTGACGTTTCCCTCGTCTTTCGATTGCATATCCGAGAATAATCGAAAACCTGAACTTTAATCATTAGGTGTACTTTAAAGACATGCATTAAAGGACTGCTACCAGGTGTATAATTACTACATTTCGACATGGTTGAACTAGTTTGCCACTGAGAAATAAGGAAAACCTCTTAACGTGAATATATGTGAAGCAAAGCGTTACTGGATTATGCAATAAGGTAGGCGATGTTTGGATCTTTGTCTCAATTCTATTCTCAATTATTATCTTAGCGTGTGTTGGATTACACTAACCTCTAGTGTTTGAAAATGGAACTAAACGCTGGCGCACAGAGAAGCAAAACACTGGAAAATTCGCTTAATGTCCATTCTTTGTAATCCCTATTCGCTTATATAAACTTTGTAATAAGTTTACAAGCTTTTAGTAACGAATATAGAGACAAATGAAGTTAGACAAGCTAGACCTATTGACATTATGTCAGAGAATCTGTTGGCAATTCTGGAATCATGGCCTCCATGATATTGTTTATTTTAATGTTTGTCTTATTCTGGAAAGCTATTAGTTCTCAAAACTGACGACAGATGGATTTTGGAAAATAGGAAAAATATGTAGCAAAATTGACATTTCATTGAAAACTACTATTTTTCCGCCAATCTTTGGCTTCAAGCTTCAAAATGAGGAGTCATTCATTAAAATCCGTTCAGCAGTTTTCCCGTAATTTCCATTACAAATTCAAATTAAAGACAGTTAGTTCTGATAATCAAGCTGTTATGGTGAAAGTATATAACATAAAGTATGATAATCTGGTTTAGTTTGAAAGTGACTAGGTATCTTTTGAGCTAATACTCGGTTAAAAAAAGTTGCAAAAATTGGCGAGGAAAATAATGAGACTCAAAAGGCAGCCTATTAAGTCCTTCCCCAACGAGAGTAGCTAGAAACTAAATGTTTCATCTTGAGACAAACGGAAGGGTATCAAGAGAAATCTAATTACAAATCCCTTAGTACTAAGTCAAATAATAATTCTATTACTTCTACTCTCCTTCAAATGCGATGTTAAACTCTGGGAATGGGAGAGCAATGGAAATTGTAGTGTTTCGCAACAAACTTTATCAGAGTTGTCAAATCCGATTAACGCGGAATAATTAAATTAACAATATGTTCGGTCAAAGAGGTGGAATAGCAGTGCCTGTATCCCAGCGTTTATAACGTATATCGTTATCCACTGAGGGGTAGTTACGAAATTATTCCTAATGCGAAATATTTAGTGACGATACAAAACGGCTGTAGGATATGAAAGAAAGAATGCATAAATATGAAAATTTCGAAATAATAACTTGCAAAATTCACTTAAAAATGAAACAATGAATCAGTAAATGAAGAAATGAATGAAAATAAATTCAATGTTTCAAAATTAAAGCCCAGTACATAATGTTAACATTTGCTATTTGATTGCCCACTATATGGATATTCAGGGACATCATTTTATTTTTACTTCAATTTTTATTGTACCTGAGTTTTGGAATGTACTTCACTCCCACCCCTTCTACTAGTAAACTTCCAACCGTTCACGACACAAGAGCCGAGGGCGCGTAAGCAGTACTGAGTTACTGAGTATAGTACGTGTCAGAAATATGTTCGCGTTTTCCAGTGACGAAAGAGCTTTCAATATTGAATCATATTTTCGTACGGGTACTGTCGTCCGTTTCCCTATGTCGCATCCCGGTTTCCCCCACCTGCTTCTGTTCGCCCCTTTGTAAAGTCTAGTAGCTGGGCTATCTTAGCTCTTTTCTGAAAACATTAATTTCTGTTAGGAATTGCACGTCTACGTAATATTATTCAAGTGTTTAAAATAAATTAAATAAAAGGGCCTCCTTAAGTAATTAACTGTCAAGTGATTTCCCCCCCCCCTGTCTACAACCCTGCGACAAAACCACTTCAACAGACAGTAGACAGCATTTCTGAGTGATTTTATCTTTTCGGATCGGGCAGAAGTGAAGATTGAATTTACAGTACGTAAGGTACTCTTTTATAGAGTAGGTACAGAATTATTTCAACATGAGTTACTCGTACGAAGGACGAAACTGGTAATTGGAATTAGGTACAATAGTCTATAGTGCGATAATATGCACGAAAGAACTGAAGCCTGTGTCGAAATGAACGGCCACCATATTCTAAAATGTGTTTAAATATCCATATTATAATTATTTTACAATTTAACTTCATTCTCTATATAGTACGCTAATGTGCTGTAACAGTACAATATACACTGCATAATTAATACTTCCGAATGGATAGCTCAATTCGTGTGTAAAACACTAAGTGTTAATACAGTACTGTATTTTGATTAAACAAAAACGTAATGAAAATTATCAAAATCAAAATTGCGATATTTCCTAGTTTACATAAATGGATGAACCACTTTTCTTCCCTCCTATACCTAGTAAAGTGATTTGTATTTTACGCCAGTATCATCGAACTCCAGTCGTGGAATGGGTAGCAAACGGTGTTTCCTGTTTCAATCGTTAATAGAAAGGTGTAGTCAGGTTAATATTAAAAATGCTAGTAAAAATAAAATGATGTCCCTGTAGAAGATACAGCATTGACATGCACTTAAGCAAAATTTAATATGAGCTATGATAAGCCACCGTGCAACGTTTTTAGTAGAAACTGTTGTCGAAAAGCATTTATTAATTTTATTCATTACATCAATAGAAAATTGTAAGTATCAATATTGTTTTTGTATTGTCAGCATTATTTAAATATTTTAACCCTAAATTAATATAAAATGTCCTCCTGTCCTATGCTATAAATGGGTGCGTGTAAATTTCAATTATTTGTGTCTGAAATATTCGTTTGTATGATTATGTGTGTATATTCCATATTGATCTAGTATGTTTAACGCATAAATTCGCAAAGTATCCTATAGGATACAACAGGTTAATAGGCTAATGCTATAATTTTAATAGAACAATAGAAAAAAATTGGTAGGAAAATTAAAATTTCATAATACTATAATATTACACAACATACAAAATGCGGACATTGCGATAGTTGTTTTCCTTACGGTCCGACACGGTTTAATAAACTAGTGTGAAAAATAAAGTTTTGCCAGTTTAAGGGTTAATAATATATTTTTTAACTGATTAATATTTTGACGTTATTTATGTGAACTTATTAGTATCATTTAAGGTGTTGCGACTTTTTTATGCACGATATACATAGTAATTATTCTTTTTCACACGAAGTGATAATTGCATAATGATTTATTGAATGACTTTTGCAAAATAGTGACTTTTTCGCCTTGTTTCCTGAACTGTTATGTGTTGCTATAGACATTTTATCAACAACGTCCAGTTTTTATTGATTTTTCATATAGTGATATGAAAGTTTTATAGTTCTGTGTTGTGTCTGATATAAGTTTTGGAATATACTGTCGGTGAGACTATTGCGATATATGAAACTTTACAAATACCATATATTATTATTAATTTACTAGCCGTACCCGTGCGCTCCGCTGCACCCGTTAGAAATAAATATAAAGTAATTACATAATTAAAATAGGACATTTGATCCAGGGAATATTCGTGTTTGATAGAAGGATAAATCGTTTAATATGTTACTTAATTTAAATTATATTTAAATAATTAAAATGGAATCATTTTGGTCCACAGGGCACTCATTTGGTGCAATGACAATTCCTTTAACATGTTTCTTAATTTTTATTACATGCATCCATAGTTCAATGAACATTGACATCATTTACATTTAATGTGTATACTTTATTTTACTTGTTATAAGTTTCCATTGAATTATGGTAATAACTTAATTTTAACTCTTGTTTTCTACGTATTCAGTAAATGGCGCTTGGCCCACTATGGTTCTGAACCCTTCAAATAACTTAAATAACTTAAATTATATTATATTATATTATATTATATTATATTATATTATATTATATTATATTATATTATATTATATTATATTATATGAAAAGTGTGTTGATAACGGATGTACCCCGATTAGTAAGTTTTCAATTTGTTATGGGGCTCTTGAATCTCAGGAGGAACAAATTTTATTTTACAACAGGGCAACATAATCTGCTTGGCTCATTACCCAAATTTTTTGCATTGCATTTAATGCATATATATTTTATGTATTTTAGCTCGATTCAATTGAACATAGTTAAAATTTGGATTATAAAATACTGAAATGCTGAGCTAAAGTATTATTACTGCATATTAAATCAATACACTCTCGTTGGTCGTTAATTCTCTGAGATAAACATTATTTTGAGAAATATAGGAAACGAATACACAGAATAGCCTATCAAGTTTTCTGTGCATAAGAAGCTATTTTAATCTTACCTGTCCTCAATTCACTCCGAAGTTACTGTAATAACATTATAGCATTATGTCCATCTAGAGAAACTACACTTTCCAATGGTGAAATAATAATTAATTATACAAATCGGTTAATTTAGCTTCCGATATTGCTTCATACGAACATAGAAACATTTTCTGTAGGCTATGATTCATAGCTTTCGATTGTTGTTGACCAAGGCCCCTTATAGACGAAGTCATTTGTTTATTTCATTACACGGCCTTAGATGGCAGTTATTTTAATTTTAAAACTCATTTATCTCATTAAATATCAGTCCTATCAAAATTTTTCAAAGAATAACACTTATCGGCAATGATTTTTAAAGAAATTTATGTTATGTAACATTTTTCATAAAAATCAATAATAAGCGAGATATTTCGATTTCTTTAATTCAGGCCCCCTTATAACCCCCCTTTTAAATAATGTATTTTGAAATGACATATAGCGTATAATCTAAGTTACAACGAACTTAATTTATATTCCAATTTTCATCGAAATCCGTTGAGCCATTATCGCGTGAAAAGGTAACAAACATACTAACAGACAGACAGACAGACAGACAGACAGACAGACAGACAGGCATACAAACAAAAATTTCAAAAAAGCGATTTTCGGTTTCAGGGTAGTTAATTATATATGTTAGGACCAATTATTTTTGGAAAATCGAAAATTATCAGAAAAATTTCGGCTACAGATTTATTATTAGTATAGACTAATTTATAGATCCTTCATACTACATGCAGGGTGTAACGAGAGAAGAATCTACCGACATAAATTACATTTCTTTAGATACTTGTAACCCAACGCAGGGTCCTAATCAAAATCAGTGTGATCATTGTGGAAAATGTTTCTTAAATTCAAGAGGAATAGCCATACATATTAGTATATCTCACCCAGATATTCATCGAGAATGTCTCATTCGTAAACAGCCCCAATATTCAATCATCGTGAGCAAGAACAATTCCAATACTTTAACTATTAATTCTGAAAACCATTCTACTGCTAATACAAGTCCTTTATCCTTCTACAAACAAAATCTTTCGACTTGGAAGGATATATTTAGCGCAGAGTTATCCGACAATGTGTTTGATGATGTGACACAGCAATTCTTTATATTCTTATCCAAAGCAATTGATTCTCTGCCCGGACCCAAACATCCAACCAGGAAATATTACGAAGCAAGAAAACTAAAGAAAAATTTAAATAACCAAAGGACTTACAGCAGATCCACTAACCCAGAAAGAGCCACAAAACGAGACCGACAGAAAAGAAAAAAACAGATTTCTCTATGATAAAACACAATTCGATTATTTCAACCAACGGCGGAAAGCAATAAGAACAGTACTGAGTCAAAATAAACCAACGTGCAAATTAGATGTCAGCGAGGTGCAACAACTTTACAGTTCAAATTTTTCTCAACCAAATAACAATATTCGATCAGAATATCCATCCCATTACACCGAAGCAGAAATACTCGAATTAGATGAAACATTCCATAAATCTATTACCAAGTCAGAAGTTGCGCTTTCAATATCTCGAATCGCTGTGGACACCGCTCCTGGCCCAGACCACGTCCTGATGAGAGTTCTGAAGGATGATACTGCTGCAGAAATCATCTCCTCCATAGCTACAAGAATGCTCCAGACTGGTCACGTACCTCCATGCTTCCAGACCGCAAGAAGTGTTCTCATTTATAAATCTGGTGACGAAAATGACTTTAAAAACTGGAGACCAACTACTATTTGTTCCGTGTTACGTACGGTAATTGAACGCGTCCTCGATAAACGCCTTCGAGAATATGTAAAATTCAATCCTCATCAGAGGGGATTTACAAATTCTCCAGGAACAATAGTTAATACATCCCTTCTCAGGTCCATTTTAATGTCCGCAAAATCTAAAAAATGTGATGCAACTGTCGTTTTTCTTGACATTAGCAAGGCATTCGATAATATCGGGCACTTGCACCTATCAAACACATTAGATAGCCTGCTTATTCCAAGCTTGTTGAAAACGTTAATTTTGAATCTTCAACTAAATAATTACACTAGAGTAGAAATCAATCATAAAAACTAACTCCATATTTTTACGAAAAGGAGTTATGCAAGGATCGCCCCTTTCACCCGCATTATACAATCTATGTACTGATCACATCCTTAATGAATTGTCAGAAGACTCGATCGCTGCCGAATACGGTTTCAATCTTGTTTCAGGTTTAAAACCCATTACTGTACTTGGTTTTGCAGATGATACTGTTATCATAGCTAAAAACAAAACCTCCGCTTTGAAACTCACAAGGATGGCTATTGATCGTTTCAAAGCTATTGGTTTAGATATAAATGTTAATAAATCTGTAGCTATTAATAGTTCTCGCGGTAAATTGCATCAAAATCAACTAAACATTTCTGATGACACTACTATTGCATGCTTAACTGCAAATGAGCATGTACGCTATTTAGGTGTTAATTTTTCTGACGTCTGTATATCAATTCCCAAACCGTTTTAAACGACCTGAAAACTAGATTAGATTTGCTCATTTCGTCGCCTTTATTACATCCTGATCAAAAGTTTTCTATATTAAATTCCTCAATTTGCCCATCATTAATCTACATATTTCAGACAATGCCCTTGAAAACAATACCCAATACATTTTTAGATAATGCTGATAAAGTTATTAAAAGCACTCTTAAAGAAATTTTGCACCTACCAGCTGACACACCCGATTCTATGGTATATACAGATCGTAAATATAAATGTCTTGGTCTTTTCAGGGTACACTAGGAATCCACTATACAACATATTAACGGCTTACGGGTATTACACAAAACTAATGATCCTTACAATAACTTCCACTAGGGACCTTATTGAGGAGAGTAAAGCATGTTTAAATAGCCTTAAATTAACTCCTGTTAATTCTTTTTTAAATAATCGTGAAAATTTTGTGGACTCTCGAAAAGTTAGAGACGCTTTAAGAGAATAAGAATTTGAAAATTGATGTACATTGCAACAAAAGGATAAAGGAGTGATTCTTAACAAAGAGTTCCCCCAGCAAACAGCTGGATAAGAAATCACAAAGGTCTAACCCTCTCGGAATGGAATAGACACCCTTAAAATGTTAGGCTATGTCGCTCCGGTCCGAGCTGTACCTGGTAGAAGTCGGGATGGTACCCGCTGTAGGCGCTGTCTCAGCGAGATTGAAACTCTTCCCCATATCCTTGGCTTCTGCCCCTATAGTGAGGCCCTTCGTAACATCCGTCACCATGCTGTCCGTTCTATGCTGGCCAAGGCACTGAAGGAAGTAGGGTTTACAGTCCATCAAGAGGTGCAGGGACTAGCCACACAAGGAAGTGTTCGGCGAATTGATATCATTGCCATTAAGAACAACTCGGCATACATTCTCGATCCCACCATCAGATTTGAAACACATGCAGATCAACCACAAGAGGTGGACAGTGAAAAGAAACGGATCTATGAACCAACAATCCCGTTCTATAAAGATAAATATAGCCTGTCCCACATTGATGTAATAGGTCTGATGGTGGGAGCACGAGGTACCATACCCTCCTTCTTTGCCAACAAATGTAAAAACCTGGGGCTAACACACAGCACTGTGAAGGAAATAGCCATTAGTACCCGCAAAGGATCGATTCAGATATTGAGAAATCATTTCTATGGGAATGATAATGGAAATTTCAAGTTATCTTAACCGATGGCTGTT
>JAJSOF020000039.1:21820010-21872510 GCA_025594305.2 Periplaneta americana | reverse complement strand
ACTGCAGCTATGATAGAAGCAACATCACATTTTTTTTTTTGATTATAGACTGATCTTAATCCTTTTTCACTTTTAAGTGTAAAATGAATCAATAATTACCTATCTCAAAATTGAAATATGACCGTAAAACTGACTTGGGATAACATTTTGATTCCTTATGTTTTATTATCAAAATGTGTCTCTGATAAAGTTTGTTATCATCATCACAATCATCATGGTATGGGTATAAGGAGAAGGACGCTTCTCTTACAGCCTCTCCTGTTCTGTAGTTAATCTCACCACCTGGTGGTATACCCTGTTATTACTAACTACAACGCTCTGATAACTGAGTCACTGTGGTATAAATGAAATAATAGAAATGTCATTTTAAAGCCTTTACAGGAGACTTTGGGCTTTCACATCTTCTGACTGGATTGTTCAGCGTTAAGCTAGAAACCTTCATGGAGAACCTAAAACTTTCTTCAATCCACAAAGAAATGCCGGGAAGATCACATACTAAAGAAATACAGAAGAAAAAAGCAGTAAAATTGTGAAAAAGACAAGATTTCACTGTCACCAACGTCAACTGTATAGGAATTGGCTATAAAGAAGAAGAATTACATCGTAAATTGAATATTGTTAACATAGGCCTAAACCTTGCATGAAGGATGGGTGGAGCGGAGAAAAAATTTATCTCTTAACCCGGGTTTTCAGCTGTACGTGTTGACGCGTTATCCAATAAGCCGCACCGGATTCCAGTTCCGATGCCTGATTGAATCCTTTCAGTTTAAGGCTCACCTCTTAGTTTCCCTTTAATGACCAACCCTTAATCACTATGTCACAGATGTGTAACAGTGGCACAATGTCCAACGCACTACGTGCAGAGGTGCACTCATTACGACTAACTAAGTGGCCGGGATCTGTGACACAGTGTATGAGGGTTGGCCACTAAAGGGGAACTAAGAGGTGGAACTTAAACTGAGAGGATACAATCCGGCATCTGAACTGGAATCCAGTGTTACTTACTGCAGTGTTCCTCAAACTTCTTTGAAGTGGGGACCACTTTTTAAAGTCAGAACAGTTCCGCGGACCACCTTACTCTTGTTCCCTTCCAAAGCAAATTTATCATTTTCGTAGGATATTTTAATACCAGTATACTTATATTTTAAAATTGAAGTAAGATTCGGTACTTTGGTCCTCTGTTATGAATTCGGTTGGTCCCTGAACTGAGTTACAGACGCGGCGCCAGATGTGCAGGGAAAAGATGTCGAGAAACACAACATATATAGTGCTTTAAATCCCTCTTTTGTTGCTGAGATTAGAGTGAGAAGTCGATAGACGGGTAGGGTAATACATTTCATAAAATAATAATAATAATAATAATAATAATAATAATAATAATAATAATAATAATAATAATAATAATAATAATGATTTATTTTAGCTGGCAGAGTTAAGGCCGTAAGGCCTTCTCTTCCACTCAACCAGCAAAAGTGTATATACATATGCATGAACTTACAAAGAATTCAACAATTTGATTTAGATGAGAGTTACATATATACAAGAGTTATTTACGAATTAAACAACAAAATACTATGAACTATTAATTAAACACTGAAATAAACTGTGTAGCAGAATTAAACTAAAATACATAGAATGTTAATATATTTCAAATTATATTAGATAATAGAAAGAGATTATTATGAGACAATTTTGAAAATGCAGCACAATCAGGATGATGTCTAAAGAAAAAAAGCAACAGTGTAGTCTGTAATATTTTAAATCAGTATGATTGGGTGAAATGCTAATAAGGTTATCTTTTAAGCTGTTCTTAAAGGTGTTTGTTGTCTTGCAGCCCTAATACTTTGTGACAAGGAATTCCATTGACGCGAGGTGGATACTGTAAAAGATGAGGAATAACAAGATGTTCTATGAAGAGGTATATTTAGCGTGCCACAGATAAGTGATCTGGTATTTACGTCGTGGTTAGAGTATAGATAAGAGGAACGAGACGAAAGGTAATTTGGTGTTGAGGTGTGCAGAATTCGAAAGAGTAAAGACAAAGAGTGTGAAGTTCTGCGTTCTTTAAGTCGGAGCCACGAGAGACTTGCGAAGGACGGTGATATGTGATCATATCGTCGGATGTTGCACACGTATCTGATGCACATATTCTGAGCTCGCTGTAACTTGACTGACAGTTCAGAACTTAGATCACTTAACAAAACGTCACAATAATCGAAGTGCGGCATTACTAGGGTTTGTACTAGGGTAAGTTTTAGTTGCTGGGGCAAGAAGTTTCTCAAGCGACTCAAAGAGTGAAAGGAGGAACAGATTTTTTTTATCGTTTCTTTAACTTGAAAATTCCAACTTAGATTATTATCAAAAAAGAAGCCAAGATTTTTTACGACAGATGAATAAGGGATTAGCGTGTTGTTAAGGGTAACAACTGAAAGATTACTGTTATTAAGGGAGTTAACTAAACGCTTATGTCCAATAATTATTGCTTGAGTCTTACTTGGATTAAGTGCGAGTCCGAAATTGGCCGCCCAAGTGGAGACAGTGGCTAGGTCACAATATAACTTGTCAATCGATTCATTGATCGTATTGGGTCTGGAATGTATGTAAAGTTGTAGGTCGTCGGCATAGAGGTGATATCGGCAATACTGTAAGTAAATGTCAGTACTAGGAGAAAAAGTGAAATTCGAATGCCATGTGTCATTTCCAAACTCTGAAATTTTAAGCTATAGTGTGATACGCAATTCGTTCGAATTTTATTTTTTCTTCTTTTTTGAAGGACCACAAGGGCAGACCTAGAGGACCAAAGGTGGTCCGCAGACCATAGTTTGAGAAACGCTGTCTTAGTGGATAAAACGTCAGAACGTAGAGCTGAAACCCCTGGTTCGAGTCCCGGTGCCGGAGAGAATTTTTCTCCGCTCCACCCATCCTTCATATTGTAATGCAGAATTCCTACAGGGATATATCATATGTACTTCGGTACATCACAATAATATAAACGCTGCAGGTATTACGGAAGCAAAAGAGAAATTGAAAGAATCTCTTGAATCTCACATTATGTGTTGCAGCCGTCACGTAGGTCTATATTTCCTAATTACACCAGCAGGTAATGTTTGAAAAAGTAAAATTTATGATCAAAATATATTATGGAGCATTTCGCGGTACTCCGCCCATCCATTAATTATCTATGATCAGCATATCAGAACCACAAAATAAAACATTTTTCTGCTCTGAGAGCAAAATACACCCATCGACAAGTGTCTAAACAAGCTCTTGAATTGAAAAATAAATAAGTGCCAAAGAAAGTGATAAAAAAATAGAATTATTTCAACGAAAAGTGTGACATCCAAAAGTAATGGGGATATGGTTATTACAAAGAAAATATCTATATGTTTCTTCAGTTGTGGATTTTCGAGGAGAGACACCCTGACGCTCTTTAGATTAAATAACAAATTTCCTACATAAGGGTCCAGGGTTTAATTTCCGACACATGTAGGACTATATGCAATGCTGGACAATCTTCCCTGAAATCCCATGATAACTTTGAAAGAGTTATAGATTCGTTCCAACACCAGTCAGGAACCGTCCGTAACTATCATGAGCATGCGCAGTACAGAAAAAGCGTTCCAAGACACTCCAAACCAGTTCTGAACCGGAAAAATGTACTTCAGTAGTACGTTCCAACAAATTTTTGACACGGGTCCGGAACAGCCAGAAGTTGTCAGCGGATTGAGGCATGTACTGATGAGTGCGACTCCCGCGCATGCGCATAGGCTCAGCGACATCTGGATACTGAAGAAAGACATGATCGACTGTTCACGACATGAGATTAAGATGGGAAGTGACAGTGCAGAAGAATAATAAAACTTGAGATTTAATTTAAATTTTCGCCAAAAACAAAGAGAATGAAAATTATTTGGGTATTGAAATAGTTAATTACAATTTCAACGTGAAAATTTGAATAAAATTATAATAATTAAAGTACATAAATTAATAATAAAAAACTATTTTAGATGAGAGTCCTCCAGTACACGACATTGAATCAGGGGAATTCTTGCTTTCCATATGTGTTGTTATCTTTTTGTAGAAAATTATCGAAATTCTCTTCTCTGCAATTTGAATTAGCTGCGACACGATAATAATTAAGATGCCCGTTCTTGGCTAAGATGATCACAGTTATAGCATCTCTGGATTTAGTACACGATGATCCGAAAAAGCGTTCCAACATCATCCATTTCTGTTTCAGTCCAGTAGCAGATATCCAACCAGTGCATGCCCTTAAGATGATCCATGGTTCGTACATGAACTGATACATGAACCGCTTGTTGAAACAAACCTAATAAAACGTTCTCAAGAACCGATAACGATGAGCAGATATGAATATATTTTACAGGTTCCTTAAAACCTAAATATAAATTTTTTTTCCCCGAGCAGGATGTTAATTCGTATATACACCATCTTTCATGAGTCCTTGAAACATTTTACAAATTCACCACATATTTGCTATGCAAGAGATAAATTATTTTGTTATACTGAAATAGAGGCAAACGCATTAAGTTTGTTGTTACATATTTCACAGATGCTCAATCTTTTCAACTCTGATGATACGACAGACATCTATACAATTATACAATACAATTATGGTATCTGATGATGTCGCATGTAGTAACGAAAACGTTAATACCCACGAATAAATATGTAATATAAAGGTTTTATACCTTATATATGAAATGTTAAGTTAATGACGGAACAACATTAAGTTATTCATTGTACGAGTATATCAAGGACTTATCTGAAAAACTCCTTCAAAATTAATTGTAAAATTACATCTATTTTGTTTAATGCTCTTTGGTGGCCCATTATTATGGCTTGCAATTCGTCTGAATTTAGTCCGAGTCCAAAGTTTTGTGCCCATTTACCTTCATTAATTCTGGTCACAGAGTCATTGATTGTTGAAGTTTAGGAATGAATGCAAAGTTGTAAGTCATCACGTATAAGTTAGGTAATATTTAATAGTACATTATGCAACGAGCCTATAATGGTAGTAATTAAGACGCGAGTATCTTTGTTTATGAAACGAGCGCAAGCTCGTTTCATAATTTTCATACGAGCGTCTTAATTACCATTATAGGCAAGTTTCATACGACTTTTTATGCTCGATCATATGTCTAACTTGAAATTATTCATAAGTATTCATGTTATGGTTATCTGAGTGAGGAACGGAACTGACCTAAATTGTGAGATTTGCGCAGACGCGAAAGTATTGATTTTTTCCGAGGTACGAATGTCATTTACCTTGATATAATCTAGAGAATAACATGTACATTAGTCTTGATATAACCTGGAAATTGATTTAGAATTGAAAAACGAGATGACAAATTGAATTTATTTGTATATTATTTACAACTAACGCTAATTATTATAGTAATAGAACATAACCTTCTGCGACAGTATTGGATTTCCAGCCTCCGTGACGTTTCGCTAATTGTCTTTCGAGTGCATATCCGAGAATAATGGATACTTGCGGTTTTATAATGGTACAACAGTGATTTCTCATTGGCTGAACAACTGAATTATAATGAGAAGGTGTACTTTAATGAGTTACATTAAAGGGCTACTACCAGATGCATAATTACTACATTTCGGCATGGTCGAGCATAATAGTACATTATGCAACGAGCCTATAATGAAGGTAATTAAGAAGTGAATATGGATATTTATGAAACGAGCGCAAGCGTGTTTCATAATTTTCATACGAGCTTCTTAATTACCATTATAGGAGAGTTTCATACGACTTTTTCTGCTCGACCATATCTCTAACTTGATATTATTAATTTTATTATATCTGACCTGGAGCAATGTCCCGTATGTTGTGAGATGTGCGCAGACGCGAAAGCATTGATTTTTTCCGAGGAACAGATATCCACACCGACCTTGCTAGGCCATAAGAACCTACACAGATAACATTGACATTAAATTAAACATTGAAAAACAAGATGACAAATTGAATTTATTTGAATATTATTTACAATTAACGCTAATTATTATAGTACCAGAACATAACCTTCTGCGACAGTATTGGATTTCCAGCCTCCGTGACTTTTCGCTAATTCTCTTTCGATTGCATATCCGAGAATAATCGATACTTGCGGTTTTATAACGGTAGAAAGCTGACCTGTCATTGGCTGAACAGTTGTAACCTGAGTCGTCATTGGCTGAAAGACCTGACCTTTAATGAGTAGGTGTACTTTAATGACATGCATTAAAGGTCTGCTACCAGGTGTATAATTACTACATTTCGGCATGGTCGAGCATAAAATATTTTAAGACCTTTGTTACGTAATTTATCTAAAGAGTAACTAAATCTAAATATTAGACATTTTATAGATTAATGTCTTATTTCCAGTTGTTTATATTTAAGTCTCCTTAATTAATCTGTAACTCGTGGATTTATTCTTCTCCCTCTTAGTGACAATTTGAAATTTAGTGATATACGAGACTTCAGATTTTACACAATAATGACAATGGTGGTTGAAAGATGCCACGTACTGTATAGGAGTTCTAGTTGGGAAAGAAACTTTGATTGCTATAACAAGTAGCTTGTAGCATATAATTTTATTGCGACCCAACCCCCGACACTTTTAACCCCTCAGCCATCTCAAGTTTCCTTTGTTTATGTTGCGGTCATCATTTCACCCAGTTAACGTCGACCTCTCCCCCTCGCTGAACTGTCGCTTTGTGGTCTGGCTTTGTATTCACTGCAGCCTGTCTCTGCGCGTGTTAGGATTTAATTTACTGCGACGTCGGCACCTGCAGTATCAATACAAGTGGATGAATGCGATCTTCATATTCAGGTATGTGCCCGCGCACCATTCGGATATTCAAACTATGTCAATATTAGAGCAAGTACCCAAGGTGAGCAATATCCAGATCGAGGAGATCAAATCTACCATTCTTGCGAAAAGTGGCATAAGTCAATTTCCACAACAATTTTTTATTAGTTTATTGACAACTTACGGAGCATCTGCTAGCTTGGAAAAACAGACGTAAGTACAGAGACATCATTTTATTTTTACTTAAATTTTTATTGTACCTGAGTTTTTAATGTACTTCACTCCCATCCCTTCTACTAATGAAGTTCAACCGTCCTCCACACAAATCCAAGACCGCATATACAGTCATAGTATTTGGGTTGTATCCTCATTTGGTTTTTGGTTTCTTCCGAGGATTTCCACAACCGTGGGACTGAAGCCAGATGGTCTATGGCGTGTCTATGGCGAGTCCTTGGCATCAACCCCTTTGATTTGATTACCTGCTTTGGTTTTTCCGAGGTTTTCCCAACCAAAAGGCAAATGCCGGGTAATATTTTCGCGAATCCTCGGACCTCACCTCATCTCACTACATCTCGCCAAAATATTGTAAAAAATTGCACAAAATTGTAGAAAATTACTAAATTGTAAAACTATAAAAATTTGTAACAATTGTAATTGTGATATTGTAAAATTTTGACTTCTCCCACATTTTAAAGCTTCATTGCTCTAGTAAGATCTATGGAATAATATAAATGAATTAATTTTTTTTTATTTTATTGGATTATTTTACTACGCTGTATCAACATCTAGGTTATTTAGCGTCTGAATGATATGAAGGTGATAATGCCGGTGAAATGTGTCCGGGATCCAGCACCGAATGTTACCCAGCATTTGCTCGTATTGGGTTGAGGGAAAACCCCGGAAAAAACCTCAACTAGGTAACTTGCCCCAACCGGGATTCGAAACCGGGCCACCTGGTTTCGCAGCCAGACGCGCTGACCGTTACTTCACAGGTGTGGACCTAAATGAATGAATGAATGGATGAATTAATGAATGAATGAATGTACAGGAAACCAAACTTTCTTAGACCTACCCTTGAGCAGAAAACTATTAATTAATACGGTCATAGTAAATAGTACGTTTGTTCGCGTTTTCCAGTGACAAAAGGACTTTCAATATTCAATTATTTTCTCACAGTTACTGTCGCCAATTTGCCTACGTCGCATCCCGGTTTCCCCCACCTGCTTCTATTCATCTCTCTGTAAAGGCTAGTGGCTGGGCTGTCTTAGCTCTTTTCTGAGAACATTAATTTCTGTTAGGAATTGGACGTCTAAGTAATACTATACAACTGTTTAAAATAACTTAAATAAAAGGGCCTCGTTAAGTAATTAACTGTCACGTGATTTGCCCCCCTCCCTTTCTACGACCCTGCGACATATCAACTTGGACAGGCAGTAGATAGCATGTCTGAGTAATTTTATCTTTTCGAATCGGGCAGAAGTGAAGATTGAATTTACAGTACGTAAGGTACTCTTTTATAGAGTAGGTACAGAATTATTTCAACATGAGTTACTGGTATGAAGAACGAAACTGGTAATTGGAATTATGTACAATAGTAGATAGTACAATAATATGCACATTACAACTGAAGCCTGTATCGAAATAAACTGCCACCATTTTTAAAAATGTAGGCCTATTTAAATATCCATATTATGATTATTTTTCAATTTAACTTCATTCTCTAAATTGTATGCTAATCTGCTGTAGACAGTATAATATACATTGCATAATGAATACGTCCGAATGGATAGCTCAATTCGTGATTAAAAGCACTTATTGTTAATACAGAACTGTATTTTGATTGAACAAAACCTAATGAAAATTATCAAACTCAAAAGCGTGATATTTCCTAGTTTACGTAAATGGATGAACTACTTTTCTTCCCTCCTGTACCTAGTAAAGTGATTTGTTTGTATAATACGCCAGTATCATCGAACTCAAGTCGTGGAAGGGGGTAGCAAACGGTGTTTTTGGTTCTCAACAAGGTATAGCCAGGTTAATATTAAAAATGTTAGTAAAAATAAAGTGATGTCCTTGTATTTCTCCCATTACAATAATTCATGCAGAATAAAGTCAAGTCGACATAAACCAGTGTGAAGACAGTTTTTTTCCTTCTCCTGCAAAATCAACATTTTTGACTTGTGTCACTTTTTCCGAGCACTACAGAAATGATGTCTCTCTCCTCAAATACATTCTATGAGCTCTACAACTGCTGATAAATTTTTACTGCAGTCCATTAGTCTTAAATATTGGGAATCTTCCCTTGACATCAAAGACCATCATTCTGACTGTTCCTTTCAAAATTGTAAATATCCCCTTTTAATTTAATACTCAGAAGTTAAGGGGAGTCTGTACACCGAATTTTAACAAAAAAAATTGGTTTTTATCGTTTGTCGGTACTTTAATATGTGTAAAATGATAATATGATTTCATTTCTTCTAATTATCAGCTTTTAGCACTATCTTCAACAAAAATATTTTAGCAATTCTTAATTAAAAAAAAATATCAACAGTAATCTCACTAGAGGTTTTGATTTATGTAGAGAAAATCAAAACACTTTCCTTTCCGTTGTAAAGCGCTCAGTCTCTCCTGAGCTCTAAAGCGTGCGCTTGCGCCTATGGGCATCAATTGACAAGACTTTCCTACGATATCATCTTTTTTCCACGTCCAGAGCTATATTTCTAATACCACTTCTTTATCCTTTTATCATGTTAAATTTTCTATTAGTCACTATATAACAAAATTTATTTCCTCTTATCATGTTTTATTCGATTTTAATCTTATTTCCATTATTCCTTATCATATGGTAACCTGACAAGTTGGGGAAGACGTTAATTTAATAATACATTATGCAACGAGCCTATAATGGTAGTAATTAAGACGCTCGTATGAAAATTATGAAACTCGCTTGCGCTCGTTTCATAAACATACTCGCGTCTTAATTACCATTATAGGCAAGTTTCATACGACTTTTTATGCTCGACCATATTTCTAACTTGAAATTATTCATAAGTATTCATGATATTCTTATCTAAGTGAGGAGCGAAATTGACCTTAAGCAATAGCGTAGCTCGTAAATTATGAGATGTGCGCAGACGCGAAAGTATTGATTTTTTCGGAGAAACAGATGTCGACAACCTTGATATAATCTAGAGAGTAAAAGAAACATTAATCTTGATATAAACTTGAAATTGAATTATACATTGAAAAACGATATGGAAAATTGAATTTATTTGAATATTATTTACAATTAACGCTAATTATTATAGTAAGAGAACTGACTTTATTCCAAATGTAGGTTATTTATTGTGCAATTGGTGAAATCTATACTTGCGCTTTCATATGGTGCTTTCTGATTGGCAGAACACCTGAACTCTAATGAATAGGTGTACTTTAATGAGGTCCATTAAAGGGCTGCTACCAGGTGTATAATTACTACATTTCGGCATGGTCGAGCATAAAAAATGTTATGACATTCATCACATAACCGGTACAATTTCATTGCGAAAGACTATGGTGAAATTAACTCACAAGAAGATGCATTTTATAGCAGCTTGTAAAACCGCAATATGTAATGCTCTCTTTCTAGACTAGTATCAACGGAAGAAGTTAGATTTAAATGAGAAAGCATTAGAAACGCTTTGATAGAGATACGGAGATAGTATTAAATCCACAAAGGATTTGACGACGCAAGGGAAGCTGAATTCGAAACGATAATAAATTCGTGATTACTTGGAAAGGGAATTATTTCCAGAATTAATCTTCATCATACTACTGTCTGTTTTAACTTTCGTAATTAAATTATTCTTTCTTAGTAAAAGGAGGAAACCAAACATTCTCAGACTTGATGAACATTCAGTACTTGTAAGACTTTTTTCGCTCAAAAAAATAAATTACATATCAATCTTGTACATACCCAGATTTTTTTCTGGGTGTGTAAAATTCCGGAAATCCAAAGTGACTTCGTTTGATAGCTAAATATCATAATGTGAAGTACTTTACAATAAGGAAGAAACTAGTGAAGTGTTCTGTGTTGCATTGTATGGTGCAGAAACATGGACATTACGACGATGGATAAGGAGAAGAATGGAGCATAATGTGAAGTGGAGATAGCGTATAAGAAATGAAACTGTGTTGGAAAGAGTGGGTGAAGAAAGAATTTTTTTTATTATTTTAGTAGGTTATTTTAAAACGCTTTACAACATCTTAGGTTATATAGCGTCTGAATGAGATGAAGGTGATAATGCCGGTGAAATGAGTCCGGGGTCCAGCACCGATATTTACCCAGCATTTGCTCATATTGGGTTGAGGGAAAACCCCGAAAAAAACCTCAACCAGGTAACTTCCCCGACCTGGAATCGAACCCGGGCGACCTGGTTTCGATGCCAGACGCTCTGACCGTTACTCCACAGGTGTGGACTGAAGAAAGAATGATGCTGAAACTGATCAGGAAGAGAGAGAGAGAGAGAGAGAGAGAGAGCGATTGGCTGGGTCACTGGCTGAGAATCTGCCTACTGAAAAATGCACTAGAAGGAATGGTAAAAGGGAGAAGAGTTCGGAGCAGAAGAAATTACTATCAGTAGATAGACGACATTAAGATGCAAAAACTAAGAGATATGTAGAAAATAGGAAAGTCTGGAGAATGTTGGGTTTGCAGTAAAAGATCTACTCTTGAGCAGAAAACTATGAATGGCTGAATCTATTTTAATTATCAGAAGTGATTTCATATCAAAAACTGACAATATTACTCTAAAGTGTAATTATTTCAGTCCTTAAATTACTTCTGAGTTAGAAAGCCAAATTTTCGTATAAAACTAATCTTAGAAGCGAGTGAAAAGATCTGCAGGTTCCCCATAATAAGAATATAAAAGCAAAAGTTTTCGTTATTTGCAACAGCTCTATCTGTCAATGCTAGAGTAAGAAACAGGCACGTGTTCCTTCCTTTACGAACGATTATTTTGTTTACGTTTTAAAGTAGGACGAAATGTACACGATAATCTCGTTTTACACAGATGTAGTAGTAGTAGTAGTAGTAGTAGTAGTAGTAGTAGTAGTAGTAGTAATAATAATAATAATAATAATAATACTAAATAATAATAATAATAATAATAATAATAATAATAATAATAATAATAATACTTACTTACTGGCTTTTAAGGAACCCGGAGGTTCATTGCCGCCCTCACATAAGCCCGCCATTGGTCCCTATCCTGAGCAAGATTAATCCAGTCTCTACCATCATATCCCACCTCCCTCAAACAATCCATTTTAATATTACCCTCCCACCTACGTCTCGGCCTCCCCAAAGGTCTTTTTCCCTCCGGCCTCCCAACTAACACCCTATATGAATTTCTGGATTCGTCCATACATGCTACATGTCCTGCCCATCTCAAACGTCTGGATTTTATGTTCCTAATTATGTCAGGTGAAGTATACAATGCGTGCAGCTCTGCGTTATGTAACTTTCTCCATTCTCCTGTAACTTCATCCTCTTAGCCCCAAATATTTTCCTAAGAACCTTATTCTCAAACACCCTTAACCTATGAGCCTCTCTCAAAGTGAGAGTCCAAGTTTTACAACCATACAGAACAACCGGTAATATAACTGTTTTATAAATTCTAACTTTCAGATTTTTTTACAGAAGACTAGATGACAGAATAATAATAATAATAATAATAATAATAATAATAATAATAATAATAATAATAATAATAATAATAAATAAAATAATAAAGTATACTTTATGTGCAAAAGATAATTACACTTGATACACTTTAGTAAATTATTAACATATGAGCCATTCAGAGCAGAAGTGGTGTAAGTCAATTTTGACTTACACCGCTCTGAACGGCTCAAATAAATAATATACAAAATACAATTCCTACTTTCTCTTTGTTTTTTTCTCTCTCTCTCATTCTCTCTCTTCTTCGTATATACATTTACAGGCAAAATATATATTCATGTCATTTAAATTTGTATAATAACGACCGAATCATTAGCCTAGTTTATATGAGCTGTTCAGAGTAAAAACGGTGTAAGTCAAAATTAACTAACACCACTTCTGCTCTGAACGGGTCATATGTGCAACTATTTCGTTTATTCCTTTATTACGAAATATATTTCAATGTAGGCTATATGTGTATTACAGGTAAATTTTTAACTTCTATACTACATGTGTATATCAAAGAGTATATGTGTTCTGACTCCACATTACACTACACAAACACACCCCCAAAGGAAACAAAACAAAAGACGGCAACACCAGCGAGAACCAGTTCTGATGATGGTCAATAGCAGGCTGAAACATGTTAACAAGATAATATAAAATTTAACACAAAAAAGACAAATAATACGTTTTCCGAAGTGATATAATAATTGCCTTTATGCCTGTTCACAGGCCTAAGAGAAAAAGTATTTCTACACCGGAGAGACGACAATGCAATATAATTCTGACCTACAAAATATTTACGTTTATGCTCGACCATGCCGAAATGTAGTAATTATACACCTGGTAGCAGCCCTTTAATGGACCTCATTAAACTATACCTATTCATTAAAGTTCAGGTATTCCACCAATCAGAAAATATCATTGTAGCAATATGAAAGCGCAAGTATCGATTATTCTCGGATATGCAATCGAAAGATAACTAGCAAAACGTCACGGAGGCTGGAAATCCAATGCTGTCGCAGAAGGTTATGTTCTGTTACTATAATAATTATTGTTAATTGTAAATAATATTCAAATATATTCAATTTCTCATCTCGTTTTTCAATGTCTAAATCAATTTCAAGGTTATATCAAGATTAATCTTTATTTTACTCTCTAGATTATATCAAGGTCAATGACATTTGTTTCTAGGAAAAAATCAATACTTTCGCGTCTCCGCACATCACACAATTTACGAGATATTACACAAGGTCAGTTCCGCTCCCCAGTCAGATAAGAATAACATGAATACTTATGAATAATTTCAAGTTAGAAATATGGTTGGGCATAAAAATTCGTATGAAATTTGCCTATAATGGTAATTAAGACACTCGAATGAAAATTATGAAACGAGCGCAAGCGAGTTTCATAAACATACTCGCGTCTTAATTACTACCATTATAGGCTCGTTGCATAATGTACTATTGTCATTCAGGCGAACATTTATTTTTTTTCCTTGCTGCATCTGTATTGCAAAAGTCCCATCTAACTGACACAATGTGTGTGTATGGAGGGAGAGAGGAATACCTTGCCAGCTGCTTTGCAAACAATGTATTATTCTATGTGTACTTAACCTCAGAGTAAATGTGCCTCAACTTCGAAGTCTAATTTATGATCTATAGCATTAGATATATGTGCATAGCTATGAACCGTAGTAATTTCAGTGAGAACTTTGAAATAGATTTTTTTTGTAGGAAAACAATATATCCTTGACATCATATGTAATTTGTAAAATGAGAAGTTAAAAGCTGAAAACTGTTCAATATTTGAAAAAAAAATGGAACATGGATGTAAACTAAAAGAATTTAAATAACGAATCGCTGCAATCAGGGATGGTAATATTCAGTTTTATTGAAACAGTGTATTGTACAATCTTTTCGGCTTTAAATATACTCTTTGCTGTTAGCTTTTGAGAACTGGTATAATCGTAATAGCATCTCTTTGCATTCATACGTTTGAGGGAATAAAAGTGACCTGAGGACGAACTGACTGCAAGATTAATTAACGTATTTGTTTTGTGTACTTAGCTTCAGGCTATGCAAATCGTTCCAGTCATCGAGCTGTTCTAGCTAAATGGGTTCTTCAATATTGACAGTGAGTTTCATATGGAAAAGCGACGGCCAATTCGAAGCTGACTTAATTCCACTCCGAAATGTGCCTCAGGGCATATTTTAATGCAGTTACATGTTGCGCAGCTTATTGTCGACTAGAACAGAGTAATGATTTCTTGCTAGGATTATTATTCCCAACAGGAACAAGTAGCGTCTATGAATGGCATTCTATTATAATAATTTATATTTATAGTAGTCTTGATTGCGCGGGCTAAATGAGAATTGGATAATGGATATTTGAAACGAAGTTGAAATAGATGTTTTCAGAAAAAAAACAACTGAATAAGGACTTTCTAACGTTTAAGGGGTTAGGTACAGCTTACAGCAGTAAAATTTTTGTAAATATTAACATTTTTTCCTCCATTACTGTATCGTCTACAATAACAAAAACTGGTATGTATAAAACACGGTATTTCTGCTATATGAAAAATTTTTTTACGATTTAAAAAAAATGATTTATATATATATTTTTTTTTTCCAAAATTCAAAATGTTTGTAGTTTAACGTACAGTGATAAAGCGTTTCCCCTCATAACTAGACAGTGGATGCGGGATGACTTATCGTTGAATGCAGGTGCACATTTACTATATGTTACATTTTTTCATTCAGACCATTGGCTGAACAGGTTTTAAACGTAATCAGACGACGTCAACATACTACTGCATCTCCGTACAGTCAGAAGGAAAAGAAAAATAACGTACTGTAATAGTGTAGTACATATCTTGCAAGTTCAGTCCTCGTCATCATTGATGCAATTACCAGCGTTGCAGTAAACGACGATATATTCTCGTAAGTTGTCGAAGATGAATCGTCTTCGCCTATTGCTTAAACAGTTTTTGTATCGAGAGAATTTCTGAAGAAAAACTCTAAAATGGGGATCACTCAATTTTTTTAGAGGATTATTTGTACTGATCATCATGTTGCACGTGTCGTTTAGACCCGCACAACTAAATGATGATGATGATAATGATGATGATGATGATGGTTCCCCAGATTTCGTTTCAACACATTTCCTGTGCGATGAACTGTTGCAATGTTTCTCTATAGCCTGAGTTGTTCTGGTTTTTATTTCAATTTTACATACATTACACACGATAAATAAAATGTCACTCTCATACTTCCTAATATCATTTCTTATCTCTGAGCGAATTTAACGTTTTGCCATTATGAATGGATCAGCACTACACTATTCAACTCGTATTAAATACTTGAGCAGGATAACACAACTGCACACATTGCGTTGCAATGTTACTATGAACGGACGGCGGTTCCTTCGTTATGTACGCTGCTGTACTCGCCAGGTACACAAAAGACGACGCGGCATTTGCCATATACTCCGATACGAAACAACTTCACTTTTCCTTAAGTCATACTGCATATACTGTATGCTCATAACTCATAAACTTGTTAACTTTTTCATACTCTCTCTCTTGTATTTTATTATTGAGACTCATGTTTACAATATCATGCTCTTTCAATTATATTCCTTAATAAATAATATATTTTTTTATATTGTGTTAGTAGAAAATACTGATATTTGACCATTTTTTTAAATGAATTAATTTTTTTATCATACAATCTATCATGCATAAATACACACAAAAAATTTCATCACAGAATAATGCATAGTTTTTTAGTTGTGTGGGAAAAGCTTCATCTCTTCACAGTGAATTGAATAATTTTTTCCAAATAGTAAAACTATTTTTTCCATATACCAGAAGGACAGTGTTTTACACCTAATTATTATGATTATTGTACAAGATACAGTAATGGAGGAAAAAATGTTGAATATTTCCAAGATTTTACTGCCGTAAGCTGTACCTAACCTGTTAATTAAACGAAATTTATTAATTAACAAGGTTTAATGAGATTGAAACCAACAATGAATGGTGATTTTTAAAATACCATACAAAAAAAGCAATTTAAAGAAAAAATGTGATCCGATATTCAGAAAACCTAAAAACTCAACAATGATATTATATATAAAACAATTCATAAAAATTAACATGAACAAAATTATTAAAATAAAATTGATTCAAAATCCAAAAATTATCAACGACAGGGAAGATAATTGAAATACTATTGAACAAAGACAAATGAGATATAATGAAGTTCAATTGGTCATTGCTATGTTTTTGGTGATGAACCTGATGATAATGAAACAAAGAGCGAATCTATCCTAATAATAAATCTGTAACCAAACTTTTTCTGGTAATTTTTGCTTTTTCAACAATAATTGGTGCCAACATGTATAATTAAACATCTTGGGACCAAAAATCGTTTATTTTTTAATTTTTGTCTGTCTGTCTATGTTCGTTACCTTTTCACGCGATAATGGCTGAACCAATTTATATGAAAATTGGAATATAAATTAAATGTGTTATAACTTAGATTTTAGACTATATGGCATTCATAATACTTTATTTAAAAGGGGGGGTTATAAGGGGGTCTGAAATAAATCGAAATATCCTGCTTATTAATGATTTTTATGAAAAATATTACATAACACACGTTTTTATAAATTTATTTCTTATAAGTTTTATTCTAAGTAAAATTTTGATAGGACTGATATTTAACGAGATACAAGAGTATTAAAATAACAATGCGTTCTATCATCTCCACCTCAGACTAATAGGCTATAATGAAATTAAAACAAATGACTTCGTCTTTAAGGGGCCTTGCACAACAAAAACGGATGCTATTCATTTAATACTATTTTATCTATACATAGACCTATAAGTAATTTCCATTACCAATTCAAATTATGATTTGAGCATTCCTTTAATCGGATCAGGTAGTGATTCGAGTCCGCTGACGTCCGCGTATATTTTAAAATAAGTTCTAATTTGTTGTTCTTTTATGTTAATCTCTCTCTCTTTCTTCGGGTCTTTTTTTTCGTGTTGCTTAAAGTGTTACGTTAGCCGACATATTTTTTCTAGTTTTGAAATTCATAGTATATGTGGAAAGCCGTATTAGTTTTATGTCATTGATCAAATTAATAACATTCAATCTAACTGCAAAACTAACGCAGAAGTAAAACTTTTCAGTAGCTAATGTAAACATTTATACTTTAATTCTCCCAGAAACTCTCGTTTAATCGCAAACTGGGTTTGTCAATTATTATTCTAATCGGTTTAGTTAAAGTAAAATATGTAAAGGGAGTTTCAGAATGAAACAAAAGAAACGTGGGCTATCAATGGGATAAAGTTTACTGTCCAACATAATTTATTCAGATTGTTCACCGGACAGGATTGTGATTATTGTGTTAAAGGGTGTCAGCATTTGAACTGCCTCTTCTAAAACGCGCCACTCTTGCTCTGTAACAAAAATATAAATGGATATCAACTTAAGGATAATTGTAATTATATTATTACCAGATGTTTCTTTAGTTTCATTCAGAAATATTTTAATCCAAACAGTAAAATATAATTCAAGTTGTCTAAACAGTAAAATATAACTCAAGTCGTCTTGTAATTATTTCATATGTGTTTTATTGCCTCGAAAGTTACGTTTTAGAGAAATTTCAAGACTTTTTCATAGACTGTGAGCCTTTGGGAACAAGAACACTAAAACAATTTAAAAAGAAATCTTATCAAATGTTTTGCGTAATTGTTTTCATCAAGTTCGCGATTGTGCGATCGCTTCAAATGGTCTAACAAATTCGAAGTTCCACAACCCTTAGAATAAATTCGCCCACAAAGTTTACAGTGTGCGACTTTATTATTACCTTCAACTAAATTAAAGAATTTCCATGCGACAGATATCCGATTTGGTGCCATTTTATTCCACTCACAACTACCGTCAGTCCGTACGCGCCGGTCGTCCTTGAGCTAACTGTCGCTTCGCTCCGAACCACCGCATCCCTCCGTATGTCCCCTGTTGCACCTACGGTAGTACCGGAGATCACAGGTGGAAAGCTTTATTCGTAATCTCCGATTCCTCCGCGGTAGTAGTCACTCCGATGAGCAGCACGGAGCGTTAGTTTTCCTACATAATTTTCCTATTTTCCAAAATCCATCTTTCGTCAGTTTTCAGAACTAATTGCATACCAGAATAAAACAAACACACACTACAATAAACAAGAGTCTATTATACGACGGCCATGACCTGCAGCATTGCTGACATATTTCAAATTCAAATTCAATTGGTTATTAAAAACTTCAAGACTTACTAAAAATAATTTAGAGGTCTGATTTAGCGGTGTGTAATTTTCTGGGTACAGCTGTATATTGGATATTAAAATCTACAAAACTTGAAGTGGTTTTGCGGGCGCTGTTAGTCTTTCTTTCTCGACCGTCGTTCATCTCTAGTAACCAGACGCAGGACTCTAGTTATCACTTGCATCATTCCTTGTTCTTTCTTTCACGTATTTATTATTTACTACATTTATTCACTCACCCATTTCTTTTCCTTTCACTTGTTTATTCTTCCACTCTTACACTTATTTATACCTGGTTATTCACGCATTTGTTCATTTGTTATTTCTTTTGATCTGATACTTTTGTATTCCTTCGTCATAATCGTATTCATCTATGCCAGTCATGTCAATTGATGCCCATATGCGCACGCGCACGCTTTAGAGCTCAGGAGAGCCTGAGCGCTTTACAGCGGAAAGGAAAGACAGACGAAAGAAGTAGTATATACCGCTTGATCGAACTATATTCAGGGATGACCAGCACTGATTTAATAGATAAAGAGAAGAGAATTTATTAAAACTCTATTCATGTTAATTTTTAGATTTGTATGAAAACTATAAGTACATTATAAGAATGTAAGTTTTAATTTCAATGATCATTTTTCACAAATTTTATTTTATTATTCAAAAGGATTTTTTTTTCAATTTTTTTAATAGAAAAGTCAAATTTTCAGATACTGGCCTATTTATTTAGTAGCCTTACAGGTACTGAACAATGTTTCCGTAAATCTAATATACCGTAAATACGTATTACTGAAGATAGTGTATTACAAATTTTCAAAATATTCGCATGGAAAATGTTTGTAAGGAAATGAGTTAACAAAGCAACTATTGTCACATTATAAGCAAAAGATACGTGCCCATGTGTTGTAATAATATCAGCTCTATAGCTTCAGCAGGTTTCGAGAAAATAATTTAATAGTCTGATGATCGGAAGCTGCTCACCAATATCACCTTAAAAGCATAATGCGATGAGAGATTTGTTATGTAATATTAGTTACACTTAAAACATACACAGTACCTAGGTAACTTTGCTTTGTACTGTAATATTGTTCTCATTAGTTCATTGATTACTCTCATATAGCTAAAGATAACATCAATATAAATTCGAACTTATCATGTCATACTCAATCCCTTTTTCTTTGGGTATTATTTTCTTTATGAATGATTTTTTTCATCCACTTAGTACAGTATAGTTGTAGTACTATGGAATGTATAGGAATATTCCCTATTAACTCTTTATTATACAGGGACATCATTTTATTTTCACTTCAATTTTTATTGTACCTGAGTTTTTAATGTACTTCACTCCCACCCCTGCTACTAATGAAGTTCCATCTGTCCTCCACACAGAACAAGGTCGCATATAAAAGCAGTACTGAGTTAGTGAGTATAGTACGTTCCAGAAATATGTTCGCGTTTTCCAGTGACGAGAGGTCTTTCAATATTGAATCATATTTTCGCACAGGTACTGTCCGTTTGCCTACGTCGCATCCCGATTTCCCCCACCTGCTTCTGCTCGCTCCACTGTAAAAATTAGTGGCTGACTTTCTTAGCTCTTTTCTGAAAACATTAATTTCTGTTAGGAATTGAACGTTTACGTAATATTATACAACTGTCTAAAATAACTTAAATAAAAGGGCCTCGTTAAGTAATTAACTGTCAAATGATTTCCCCCCTTCCTACGATCCTGCGGCATAACTACTTGGACGGACAGTAGATAGCATGTCTGAATAATTTTATCTGTGCGGGTCGGGCAGAAGTGAAGATTAAATTTGTAGTACGTAAGGTACTCTTTTAAAGAGTAAGTACAGAATCATTTCAACATGAGTTACTGATACGGAGTACGAAGCTGGTAATTGGAATTAGATGCAATAGTCTATAGTTCGATGATATGCACAAAGGAACTGAAGCCTGTATCGAAATGAACGGCCACCATTTTCAAAAATTTGTTCAAATATTCATATTATGATTATTTTTCGATTTTACTTCTTTCTCTATATTGTACGCTAATGTGCTGTAGACAGTATAATATATAGTGCATAATGAATACGTTCGCATGGATAACTCAGTTCGTGAATAAAAACACTCATTGTTAATACTGTACTGTATTTAGATTAAACAAAAACCTAATGAAAATTATTGAACTCAAAATCGCGATATTTCCTAGTTTACGTAAATGGATGAACTACTTTTCTTCCCACCTATACCTAGTAGAGTGATTTGTGTTTTACGCCAGTATCATCGAATTCCAGTCTTGGAGGGGGAGCAAGCGGTGTTTCCTGTTCTCTAAAGGTATAGACAGGTTAATATTAAAAATGTTAGTAAAAATAAAATGATGTCCCTGTATATTTACGCAGTCTATGATCGTATTATGAATCTCTCGATGGAGTTATACATAGTGAGCATGCTGTGTTTATCCAACTGATTTTTTTTGAAACAACAAGTATTGCTATTACATTATTGAATATTTAATATTGAATCACCAATAGTACTACAGCGAAAAATATTGACCCACCAAAATTGTGTGATAGAACGAGAATTGGTGAGGAAATCTCATGAAAAGCGTAATAGAAATGACAATAAAATTGCCAATATTAACTGTCAAAACGAAAGATGATATTTTTATCCCATGTATTTCTATGATACTCACTAAAATATCTTTCGATTTTAATGGACGAGGAAATCTTAGTAAAGACAATTAATTTTTGTTGTCTATAATTGAGTTTCTGAGATTTCAGAACAGTCTAACAACCAGTTTAATTAAAAATAAGAAGCAAAAAGGACAACCCGGGCAACGCCGGGTACTTTGAGCTAGTATATAATATCAAACAGAAAGAAGCCGTATAAAAATAATGACATAAAATTTCACGTTCCGTTTGAAGTTTGTGCACCACTGTTTTCTTAATCCATCAGTCTGCTCATTTCTCCTTCCATACCTAGTGATTGTGCCCGCGCACGACGTCAAGGTCAGGAAAATGCGCTTGTTTTGACATCAATGATCTATGCATTCACACATGGAACATTTCTTTCTTCTCTTTTTACAGTCTCTTTTAGCTTGTTATTCATCCAATCCCTTCCTGTATTTCTTCTCGCTCTGTCCTCTTCTTCCTCAATTTGTAAATACCGCAAATCTGCATATAAGCCTAATACTATAAACGCATTTAATATTCGCCATGTCTCCGGCAAGTAGTACACCAATTCCCCACTGTATGAATACCATATCTGTTTAAACATTGCGTTCGTTCTGTAAGCAACCCTGGGGTATATTTATGTCTAGTAATATTGAAATTTATCCTCCTAATGGGCCACTTTAAACATTTACCAGTTGGACGAATTATGTGAGCTTGCCTGCTTTGGTCTCCCTCTCTAAGATGTGGTTACACCGCAGGAAACCAAGGCCTCCTGGGAGCTCCCTTCCTACGCCTCCCATGTTTCATGCCTCCCGCTATCTACAGTCTCAATGGGCCTTGTACGTATCGGTGCAAACAGGAAATTACGTGTTTGCTGTATAGTAAACAATGCGACTACATTATAGCTGTAATTAGCTTTACGTTTCTACGTGAGATGATGCTCTAAAATACTGTCACATCTTATCAACTGCTTCCGTTAGGTTTAAGAGCAGCAATAGACACGAAGACTATTTATAGTGATCTTTGGAGGTCTATTGCTCTGGGAACTGGAGATACACTGCTTTCTTGGTCAAGAGTAGCTCAGTGTTTAACGACGTACTGTGTGAGCTGAGGCTAGACACTTTGCCAGCGAAGTCTTAAATTACAGCAACATTTCATGAAACACTCCTCTACTCAACAAACAGTATTTATTGTATAAAATATTAACGAAGAAATAATGATAGAATGGAGCAATAATGTACAGGGACATCATTTTAATTTTCCTTCAACTTTTATTGTACCTGAGTTTTTGTATGTACTTCACTCCCACCCCTTCTACTAACGAAGTTCCAACTGTTCACACAGAACTAATGCCGCAGTACTGAGTTAGTGATTATAGTACGTTTCAGAAATATGTTCGCGTTTTTCAGTGACGAAAACTTCAAATATTGAATCATATTTTCGCACAGGTACTGTCGTCCGTTTGTCTACGTCGCATCCCGATTTCCCCCACCTGCTTTTGCTCGCTCCACTGTAAAGACTAGTGGCTGGGCTTTCGTACCTCTTTTCTGAAAACATTAATTTCTGTTAGGACGTCTACGTAATATTATGCAACTTTTAAAATAACTTAAATAAATGGGCCTCGTTAAGTAATTAACTATCACGTGATTCCCCCCTTTCTACGATCCTGCGACATAACCACTTGGACGGACAGTAGATAGCATGTCTGAGTAATTTTTTCTGTGCGAGTAGGGCAGAAGTGAAGACTGAATTTACAGTAGGGGAGAGTCGGGTAGTATCGGACATCGGGTAGTATCGGACAGTGCGTTTCTTTCATCTACCACCACATGGTAGTACCTAAATGACATGGTTACCTTTCTCTATGCGACATCACAGAAACGTAACCATGTCAATCAGGTACTATCATCGTGTGGTAGATGAAAAAACTCACTGTCCGATATTACCCGATGTCCGATACTACCCGACTCTCCCCTACGTAAGGTACTCTTTTATAGAGAAGGTACAGAATTATTTTAACATGAGTTACTAAATATGAAGGACGAAACTGGTAATTGGAATTAGATGCAATAGTCTATAATACGATAATATGCACAAAAGAACTGAAGCCTGTATCGAAATGAACGGCCACCATTTTTAAAAATGTGTTTAAATATCCATATTATGATTATTTATCATTTTAACTTCATTCTCTATATCGTACGCTATGTGCTGTAGAGAGTATAATATACACTGCATAATGAATACGTTCGCATGGATAACTCATTTCGTGAGTAAAAGCACTTATTGTTAATACTGTATTTTATTTTGATTAAACAAAACCTAATGAAAATTATCACACTCAAAATCGCGATATTTCGTACTTTACGTAAATGGATGAACTAATTTTCTTCCCTCCTGTACCTAGTAAAGTGATTTGTTTGTATTTTTACGCCAGTATCAACGAACTCCAGTCGTGAAAGGAGGTAGCAAACGGTGTTCCGGGTCTCAATCATTAATCCAAAGGTATAGCCAGGTTAATATTAAAAATGTTAGTAAAAATAAAATGATGTCCCTGTACTTTTTCTCAAGAGGTCAGAAGAAGCAGGCCTATTACTGAAGTTTTTACTGTAATGGATGAGTGTGAACGTAGCAAGTGAAGTACTTCTGTCTCTCACGCCAATCCTGCTTTATCAAGTTGGAGGTCGACCTGGATGGCGAGTTGGTATAGCGCTGGCCTTCTATGCCTAAGGTTGCGGCTTCGATCCCGGGCCTGGTCGATGGCATTTAAGTGTGCTTACATGCGACAGGCTCATGTCAGTAGATTTACTGGCATGTAAAAGAACTCCTGCGGGACAAAATTCCGGCACGTCCGGCGACGCTGATTTAACCTCTGCAGTTGCGAGCGTCGTTAAATAAAAAACATAACATTTTCAAGTTGGATAGAACAAAACATACACCACTTTTAACAATTACATTAATATTTACAATTTATATTATTTAAACTATGTACACTAGAATACACTGCTCTCAGATAAATATATACAATTAAGACTGGAAGCCCTACAAACATGTATCATACCGACCCTAACATATGGCAGCCAAACCTGGTCGTTGACCAAAAAACAAGCACAGAAGTTACAGGTATGCCAACGCAAAATGGAAAGAAAGATATTAGAGATTAAACTACACTGGTGGTCATAATTCTGGAAACTTTTTGTTTTTGTACTGAATTATTATAACATTTGTATTGATTCACAGATTTATACTATTGAAAATGTTATTCTAGACTAACCCGTTAATTATGGAGTTATAATAAAGTTATTGTATTAAATTCTGAATATTTTAACAATAAATAATCATTACTAAGTGTAAATTATGTTCTTGTCGTTTAAGATCTAAATATTAATTTCAGATTTCATTATAATTTCGAGGACTGTTCGATTAGGCACTCAGGATTCGAAGCTTCTCCATTTCGGCGACGAAAGTATTTGAAAACCATCACTTTCAAATATAGAAATCCTTGTTTCATCACTACATATCACTTTCGCCCAGTCATTATTGGCTCATGATTGATGACTTTTGCACCAATTTACACGATTTTCTCGTTGCCCTTTGTTGAGAAATGGCTTTTTTCTGGGTGCTCTTGCTTTCAGTCTATTGTCAAATAACTTCCTTCGAACAGTCCTCGCAGAAATACTAAGTCAATTGCTGTGTAGAACTTTCTGTATCTGTTTAGAAGATTTCCTTCGAGTTTTTAGTGCTCATCGACAAATCTGTCTCACATCTCTTGGACTTACTTTAGGTGTTCTACCAGTCCTAAGTGTTCTTTTACAAGATTTTGTGGATTTGTACTTCTGCCATACATTCTGGATGCCAGACACTGTAGCACCATTACCAAGTTTTTTTTTTTTTTTTTTTTTTTTTTTGCAATTTCCTTGATTCTGTAGCCTTCTTCTCGAAGTGTGACTGCCCTAGAAGGTGTTCAGTCCTTTCGTGGATCCATTGTGATAAAATGATCAATAAAGTTTGTTGTAAAGCAATCAGGTGTTCACCTAACGGAATCTTAAGTCAGACAAATGATAGAAACACACTAATAATGTCCATATTTTATGCTAACATTGTTCAACAATGCTTCTACCGATCAACAATAATCTTAAAATCAATATTGGACTAGTTGTTATTGCAGTAAATAATGAGAAATTATAATGAAATCTGAAACTAATATTTAGATCTTAAACGACAAGAACATAATTTCCCACTTGGTAATGATTATTTATTGTTAAAATATTCAGGATTTAATATAATACCTTTATTATAACCCCATAATTAACAAATCAGTCACGAGTAACATTTTGAATTGTATAAATCTGTGAATCAATGCAGATGTTATAATAATTCAGTAAAAAAACAAAAAGTTTCCAGAATTATGGCCACCGGTGTACAGGACAAAGTAAGAAATGAAGAACTGAGATTAAAAAGCCAGCGAGAAGACTAAAATGGAAATGAGGAGGACATGTAGCCAGACTACCCGCCGACAGATGGGCATACGCCACTACAGTATGGGACCCAAGGAGGGGAAGAAGAGAAAGGGGAAGAACAAGAAGGAGATGGGCACTGGACTTCGTTGACGTGATAGGACCGACGCGTATTGCGAGAGAAAAGTGGATTTAGATTTAGAATAAGTATGTATGCATTTATTTACACCGCAAGTGGGCAAGCACCTGGTGGCATTGGTATATACAATATTAACAATACACAGTTAAAATGATAAGCAATACACAATAAAATTTACAATACATAATACAATTTACAACACACATATAATTTTTTTATACACAATACAATTTAACACAATAATAATAAAACATAAAATAAAACACCTAATTTTATAACACAACCTACATAATTATGTATAGGTCCTACATAAGTTTCAATAGTCTTTCACTTTACTCTCATCTCATTCGCTGTAGTGGCACTATGACGCATTTCACTGACACTTGAGCACATTTCACTGACACTCTGTAACACATTTCACTGACACTACAGAACACATTTCATTGACGCTATAAATTATCACTGATCGGCACTGTTCACTGCACTGTAAAACCATAACTTCAATGACTCACCTCGCTTCACTGATACAACAGTTCAAATAAGTCAAATAATTGCATTCTTATGCATACTTATAAACAGAACTACATTTAAACTAAACATTTCTAGTCTAAGGCCCTCTTACACGCTATTTTTAAATAATTTACAATTCAAACCAAGGAAGTAAACTCGTCATGCTAGATAAATACATGTCACCTTAAAAAATTAAATGTTGAATGTCACCTTAATTTTAATTTTCACTTTATACACAACTCTTTAAATTATTCTTGAATCTCCTTAAGGAAGGACAGCCCTCAAAGACCACTGCAGGTAGGTCATTCCAATCATTTATAGTTCTATTTAAAAATGAGAGTAACAATAGAACACAAAACAGTGAAGTGACTAGCTCACCCCTTGAGCAAAAATATAGCTGCCCTACCGATAGTAGGAGGCCCTTGCCTGCTAAGGATGTAATGGGCTTTTCTAATTCTAATTCTAATCCTAACACTAGAATACGACATTTTTATTATTTACATTATGATAAAGAATTTAGGCCTACATTGGATCAAACATTATTTACACTATTATGTACAGGGTTGTGTATTCTAATGGAATATATTATATTTCAAAATACTAAAACCTACTTGTTTTGTAAATAGTGTACAATAGTTTATAAAGGGGATTAAGACATTGACTACTTTCAAAAGTCAATTGTAAAAAAAAAAAAAGCTTTTCGTTCCTAGTATATGATCTTTCTTCAAAAATAACTTTTGTGAAAGATGATTTTTATTTCTCATATATCACTGTCCTGGATTATGAAATGTCATTTATTTGATACAAATTGTCTTATTTAACTGTAAATTGCATTTCTTTAACTCTTCGAATTACGTGTAAATAAACACAGCTATATTTTTTGTTATTATTATTATTATTACTATTATTATTATTATTATTATTATTATTATTATTATTATTATTATTATTATTATTATTATTATTATTTTCATCACCATTATTATTATTATTATTATCATTATCATTATTTCATTGTTTTCTGTGTTGCTGTTACATTTATCTGGTACACATTTTTATACTGGTTGAGTGGAAGAGAAGGCCTTATGTTCTTAAATCTGCTAGTGAAAATAAATGAATTAAATAAACTAAGAAAAAATTTTAATTATACGAAACATCTTCTTAGCACCAGTCTTTGTCACTATAATGAATTGTAAACAGTCTATGAGGTCTAGTTTTGAATCATGAATAGAACGTCAACTTCAGCACAAACAAGGGTTAGCGCGTCTGGCCGCGAAACCAGGTGGCCCGGGTTCGATTCCCGGTCGGGGCAAGTTACCTAGTTGAGGTTTGCACCGGGGTTTCCCCTCAACCCAATATGGGCAAATGCTGGGTAATTTTTGGTGCTGGATCCCGGAATCATTTCATCGGCATTATCACCTTCATCTCATTCAGACGCTAAATAACTTAAGCTGTTGATAAAAGCGTCGTAAAATAACCTACTAAAATAAAGTAAACACAAACAAGATGCTGTGACACGCGTCCAATATGATGTCACGTCAATATAGTCCATGAACAGCTAACCTTATATCTGTACGATATGTCCTGGAACAATAATTAAATAATTACATATTTATTTATTCATTTATGCTCGACCATGCCGAAATGTAGTAATTATACATCTGGTAGCAGCCCTTTAATGGACCTCATTAAAGTACACCTATTCATTAAAGTTCAGGTGTTCCACCAATCAGAAAACACCATTGTAGCAATATGAAAGCGCAAGTATCGATTATTCTCGGATATGCGATCGAAAGACAACTAGCGAAACGTCACGGAGGCTGGAAATGCTAGCTTGCGCTCGTTTCATAAACATCCTCGCGTCTTAATTACTACCATTATAGGCTCGTTGCATAAAGTACTATTAAATATTTTTCACCTAGTTCAAATGTTTGTTTGTTAGAAAACTATCATCTGAAGATGACTTGAAAGTAAGTCGAAAATATTCGTGACGTATATTAACATTGTATCTTGATGTAACAGAATCCATTTCTGCCATCATAACATGATAAGTGATTGACTGAAAAATAAAAAAAAAACTAATGTATATGATATTTTCAAACCTGTCTTTCGCTTTTCTCAATTGGGATTAGTGAATAATATTAAATTTCTTTGTTGGAGTATTCGTTATTCATCTATTTCGATTTTAAAATTTCTGAACAGGTTAAGTATTCATGAATATATAATTATTAACATTTTGTGATCGAATTTTAGGGTGTATTATTTACATTTTTATTTTATTCATGAAATAGTCCTAAAAATGCAGTTAAAGGAGAATAGAACAAACAAGGATCTATAAACATTAGGTGTCACGCCTAATAAAAATTCAATCGTCTGCAACGAGTCGGGATATGAGAGCATCGGTAGGCTAGCTCCATTTACTGACGAGAATTTCAGCTCATCATCACATGATTGAAGAAAGAGATGTAGAGAAGAAATTGAGATAGGAATTCCACGTGTGTGAAGTGAACAGGCCGTCATTGCTCTTATGTTCAGACGTAATATTGATGGATGAAGGCGTGCTAACAATGTTGATGCATTATGTCAGGAAGGAGTCTTTGTGTAATCTTGGAGAGATGAGTATGACATATTTCACTTCTAATCATTTGTATATTCTGCACTTGTATACGCCTATGATATTTTATTGTTAAATCTTGTTAAAAGAAATTACAAACAACAATGGAAACATGTTGCATCAGCTGATGTTCACCGTGATGACGATCGGCATTCCAGGTCAATTCGTCCACAGCACAATGTCCAGTATATAGAAAGTCCACCACAAAACTGTCCACAATTAAAACGCCTAGTCAAATAAGGTTTGTAGTCAAAATGTCCAATATGCAGAAATGCCCAGAAGTCAGAATTTTCAATATATAGAACTGTCCATAAGTCAAAATTTCCAATATACAGGGTGATTCACGAGGGTTTATCGTCCTTTACGGAGCTTATTTCCCAAGACATTCTGAGAAAAAAATGTCATAAAAACATTTGTCCTGATCTCAATATGTTCAGAGTTACATTACTTTGAAATTGTTTGTAAAATACCATTATTCTTGAGTTTTAAGGAAAAAAGAATATTAAAGATAAAGAATCTACAATTCATGAGTATAATTTCTTTAATTTGCTAGTATTCCGAAGCTAAAAATGTGTTGTGAATTCCTTAGTTGCTTCGAACAGAATTTTTCCCGATATTTAAGTATAACATTACATTATCTTACGCATTTTTCACAAAAATTGTTACAAATCACGCCAATCTTTTAAATTATTTAAGACTTTACTTAGGATGCATAATTAAACTGTAAAGAATCAAGTTCCCAAAGTCGTATGATTTGTAAAAAAAATTGTGATAAGTACGTAAGATTGATGTCATTTTTAATTAAAAATTGAAAAATAAAATCTCTACAGAACAATTAACAACACATTTCTAGTTCTCAGAACACTAGCCAATTAAACAAATGACACTTCTGAATAGTTCCTTCTCTATTTGTATTCTTTTTTAACCCTTGAAACTAAAGAAAAAACGTATTTTAGTAATAATATCAAATTAATGTAACTTCGAAAATATTGAGATTAGGACAAATGTTTATATGACATTTTTTCCTCAGAATGTCTTCGGAAATAATCTGCGTAATGGACGGTAAATCCTCATGAATCACCCTGTATAGAAATGTTGAGAAATCAATATGTGCAAGACACAGAAATGTGCAAAAGTCAAAACATCCAATAAGTGATACGCATAGAGACGATTATTCAACATTCCTTTCGGAGAGCTAAACCTTAAAAGATTTAAACTTCCTATGTGGAATTCCCATGGAATAGCATTGCAAGGGAATTATACAGGGACATCATTTTGTTTTTAGTTCAATTTTTTATTGTTCCTGAGTTTTTGAATATACTTCACTCCCACTCCTTCTACTAATGAAGTTCAACCGTCCTCCATATAGATCCTAGACCGCATATACAATCATAGTAGCCTTACTGTCATAGTAAACAGTACATTCCAAAAACATGTTCGCGTTTTCCAGTGGCGAAAAGGTTTTCAATATTGAATCATTTTCGCACAGGTACTGTCGTCTATTTGTCTACGTCGCATCCTGGTTTCTCCCCCCACCTGCTTCTATTCGCCTCTCTGTAAAGGCTAGTGGCTGGGCCGTCTTAGCTCTTTTCTGAGAACATTAATTTCTGTTAGGAATTGGACGTCTACGTAATACTATAAAACTGTTTAAAACAACTTAAATAAAAGGGCCTCGTTAAGTAACTGTCACAAGATTTCCTCCCTTTCTACGACCCTGTGATGTAACCACTTGGACGGGCAGTAGATAGCATGTTTGGGTAATTTTATCTTTTCGGATCGGCCAGAAGTGAAGATTGGATTTACAGTACGTAAGGTACTCTTTTATAGACTAGGTACAGAATTATTTCAACATGAGTTACTAAGTATAAAGGACGAAATTGGTAATTGGAATTAGGTGCAATAGTCTATATTGCGATAATATGCACATTAGAACTAAAGCCGATATCGAAATGAACGGCCGCCATTTTCAAAAATGTGTTTGAATATCCATATTATGATTATTTTTCAATTTAACTTCATTCTCTATATTGTACGCTAATGTGCTGTAGACAGTATAATATACACTGCATAATGAATACGTCCTAATGGATAGCTCAGTTCCAGAGTAAAACACTCATTGTTGTTAATACAGTATTGCATTTTGATTAAACAAAAACCTAATGAAAATTACGAAAGTCAAAATCACGATATTTCCAACTTCCCTAAATGGATGAACTAATTTTCTTCCCTCCTATACCTAGCAAAGTGATTTGTTTGTATATTACGCCAATATCATCGAACTCCAATCGTGGGAGGGGATAGCAAACGGTGTTTCCGGTTATGAACTATTAATCCAAAGTTATAGCCAGGTTAATATTAGAAATGTTAGTAAAAATAAAATGATATCCCTGTATAACCAATAATGTAGAAGAAAGTTTCTAAACTAAATTTCAAAAAGTTGTTTCTGAATGTTATGTTAGTGTTTGGAGATCTATAGAAAACATAAAACAAGAACAGAATGAGATGGAGAATGTAATTTAATTCAAGTTCACAATAGTCACTTAAACGTAAAATACCCCGTAAGCAAGAAGGATATCACAAAATAAAGGCGAATTGAAGTGATTATAGATCAATACAATAAATGTAAGAATAATGTGAAACAATATCTGAGGGCACTTTCATATCATATGTAGCTGGATGCTGACTCCAGCGAGGAAGAAAATTAGAAAATAAGAAGTTCGTTGTAGATGTATGGATTGATTCGATAATAGGACTGAAATTTTAACATAACTTAGAATAAATCATTCACGGAACGTATGAACTAATCTCTACACATGATGTAGGACACGTAATTTCAGCTCCAACTAAACAAGAAAATTTACAATTCATTTTTATATTTCAATATGCCTAGTGAATTATTAAATAAGTATATAATAAATTTTCAATCTTAAGACATATCAACATGCGAATGTTTATTTGCTATTTAATAAGATATATGAACGTTTTCGCCGTTTGGGGCATCTTCAGATATAACAAAAACATATAATGGGAACCTATAATAATAATGAATTATGCAAATGTATGTATGCAATGCATAATATTAATGAGCTTTATGTAAAATGTGAAATAATACAGGATAATTGTTGATATAATCTTTAGATTTGAAATTGAATTGGACGGATGTTTTATACATATAGCTCATGTTACAAATAAAATATACAATTATAATTAAATTTGTGAATAAGGTAAAATTTATAATGATGATTGATAAAATAGATTTTAAGAATAGTCATTATTTGAGGATTGTCGTAGGGTATACGATAATTTGCGTAGATGATGTTCGTGTGTTATGTATGTATTTCATCTGAAAATTGAGATGGAGAAATAATAATAAGTGCAAAAATATATGCAAGTTATTATATAGAGACACAGATAATTAATATAAGACTACTTACTGAAAAACGTTCGCTAATGAATTAACTGTTATTTTATGTCGGAGACTACTCTTTCAATTTAATATCTGACTTGATGACATCTTATTGATTATAAATGATTGTTACGTGTAAACAGATTTGTTGAGATATTATTTGAAATGAATGCTCGTTGGTTATGGATGTCGTAGAGTATACGATGACTTTTGTAGTAGAAATCGTAAGTTAAGTATGAATTTCAATCATTCACCGAAAGTTAAGTAGAAAAAATCAACATTATAAATCGTAATAATTGGATGAGCTATAATACCAAAATATATGCAAGTAATTTAAGGCAGCAATAATACAGTAGCGTGCAAATTAATCCGATAACGACATATTTTTACAATTTCTGTCATTGTTGGCCTCACAGCTGTTCGTACCACTTTAATTGACATCTGTAGTACGTGTAATTCCATTGCTGAAGGTCTGTCGTTATTATTTTTTATAATATGTCACACTTTGCCTGTCGTTTTGTACTTATAAGCATTGCAGTTGTGCTGAAGACTTAATACTGCAATCCTGTGTACATTCTGTCGTCTTCACAAATGGATACAACTCCACGAAAACGGTCTAAAATTATAACATTAGCAGAGCATTCTTCTATGACACAGAGGCAAATTGCTGCAGAATGTCACATCGGTTTGGCTACTATTAATTCGATCATAAAACGATGCAGGGAGACTGGATCCATCACACCCCAGAAAAAAGGAAACTGTGGCCGGAAAAGGAAGATTTCACCTGCAGATGATCGTTTAATTGTCAGGAAAAGTAAATTAAATCCTAGACTAACTGCTGTCGACTTAACCCGCGAGTTAATGGCTACCACTGGGGCGAATATTCACGTCACAACAGTGCGGCGTAGGCTTTAGGAAGCTGGACGAAGGGCTCGTAAGCCTATTAAGAAGCAACTGCTAACCCCTGTTATGTGCAAAAAACGCTTAATGTGGGCAAAATTACATCAACACTGGACAGTGAATGACTGGAAGAATGTACTTTTTTCCGATGAGTCTCATTTCGAGGTCCACGGCCACCGTGTTTCTTACGTACAGAAAGGATCCGAAAAAGTAACAGCAGCTCATCTCTAACAAGCACCCAAATACCCCCTAAAGTAATGTTTTGGGGTTGTTTTACACATGAAGGGCCTGGAGCAAGGGAATGATGAATTCTGACAAATATATTCACTTATTGGAAACCAGAATCGTACCCCAGCTGCAAAAATCATTTCCGGATGGCAGAGGTGTGTTCCAACAAGACCTGGCACCATGCCATACGTCTCGAAAAACTACAGAATTCTTCAACAAGAAGAATATTGAGGTCCTCACCTGGCCATGTAACTCACCCGACATCAACCCCATTGAGAACTTGTGTTCAATTTGCAAAAAAGAATACAAAAAATGGATTGTTCTACAAAGGAGAAGATGACTTCTGCCCTCATTGGTGTATGGTTTCGCGATTAAGAAATGAAGAATATTTGTGGGAAATTAGTGGAATCCATGCCAAATCGTCTCAGAGCTGTTTTTAGGAACAGGGGAGGCGACATAGATTAATGAGGTATGTTTAGATCCTTTTTTTTTATCCCGTTTGAGTGTTTTTGCATAAGTAATTACGTTGTTCGGATTAATTTGCACGCTACTATAATTATTATGAAATTACTTACAAAGATCGTTCGCTTATGAAATGTTGTTTGACGTTGGTGATTACTCTGATTTGATGACATCCTATTGATTATAGCTGTTGCGTGTCATCAGATTTCTTGAAATATATAAATGAAAATATTATATGAATGAATGAGTAAGAATATTATCTATTTTATCAATCATCACCATAAATTTTAACATTATTGACAAATTTAATTATAATTGTATATTTTATTTGTAACATGAGCTACATGTATAAAATATCCGTCCAATTCAATTTCAAATCTAAAGATTATATCAACAATTATCCTGTATTATTTCACATTTTACGTAAAGCTCATGAATCTCATGTATTGCATACATACATTGTTCTTCATTCCTGTTATTTGCATAATTTATTATTATAGGTTCAGATTATATGTTTTCGTTATATCTGATGATGCCCCAAACGGCGAAAACGTTCATATATCTTATTAAATAGAAATAAACATTTGCATGTTGATATGTCTTAAGATTGAAAATTTATTATATACTTATTTAAACAAGAAAAGTATCTTTCTTGTTTCAAGTCATACCTCAAACACAGTGTTTTTCCAATGTGCGGATGTGTGTCTGAGACATGTCTGAAGCAATAAACATGTCTTTGTCTCATGTCTTCACGCGGTAGTGTGCGGTCTGCGATATGACTCACACAGAGTGAATATACCGCTTAAGGCTGGCCGTCCACTGGAACCGAACTCGGCCGAATAACAACTCGGCCGTTTACGGTCGTACACGAACGAATGATCCCACAACAAGAGAATGCATTGACGCGCGTCCATTACACTCGCCCTATTCGGCCGTTTAGGGCGAAGACAGCCGATTGCCGATTCGATCCAATTCAGATGGGATTTTCCGATCTCATTCGGCCGAACAGGGCAACACGTGATGACTGTTTCCATAAATTTCGCCATGAACGCCGCAAAATTAATTAGTTCTTGTGTTTTTTTTTTTCGTTAAACAAGTGAAATAAAATTTTTAAGGCTTAACAAATTACTATTCATATACTACCTACCTTATGATCACTGACAAACGTTTCACAGGTGGTACAACTTCTCTGAAATTTGACCATTTTGAGATTGATGGACGAATTACATTTAAAATGTAGCTATTGAAATGTATCAGCATTCATCCGATAGTAATCGAAAAACATAGCACTATGCTCTAGAAGTTTGTGTAGGCGTAGATGATGAAAATTACCCAGGAGACATCTTTCTCTAAGCATCGTATATACCCTATATTTTCGTCATTCCTTAAAAGCCATTTGTATGTATGTATGTATGTATGTATGTATGTATGTATGTATGTATGTATGTATGTATGTATGTATGTATGTATGTATGTATGTATGTATGTATGTATGTATGTATGTGTGTATGTATGTGTGTATGTATGTTATGTATGTATGCATGCATGCATATATGAAATTTTTTAGTTGATTATTTAATGACGCTGTATCAACTACGAGGTTATTTAGCGTCGATGACATTGGTGATAGCGAGATGGTATTTCGCGAGATAAGCCGAGGATTCGCCATAGATTAGCTGGCATTCAAGTTACGGTTGGGGAAAACCTCGGAAAAGCCCAACCAGGTAATCAGCCCAAGCGGGGATCGAACCGCGCCCGAGCGCAACTTCAGACCGGCAGGCAAGCGCCTTAACCGACTGATCCACGCCGTTGGCTGTATGTATGTATGTATGTATGTATGTATGTATGTATGTATGTATGTATGTATGTATGTATGTATGTATTAAGTATAAGCATGTAGCACGAGGACATACAACTGATAATTGACAGCCGAAGCGTCGGCTCCAGTGGACGATCGATCGGCTCTTCTGGCGGTTTTCCGGCATTCGGCCGTATACGGCCTAACAAATTTTCGGCCGTTCACGGTGCCAGTGGACGGCTAGGCTAAGACGAAAGCGGGCAACTTCTGTACTCCAACCATGAGAAAGTCTCTGGGGAATGAGACGCAGCGAGGTAATCTGTGAATGAATGTTGATGTCATAAGATGTCATAAGGTCACACACGTCGGTACTCGTACCTCTACTGGCTCGCTCTCACAGCACAAACAATAACATTGATACACACATGTTTATACTACCCTAGTTACAAAATTAGATCACTGTTAATCTCCTGGTCATTTAATCTCTCCTTACAGGAAATAACAAATGGAGGAGAGCGCATGATTTTTATACAGACGTTATAACGATAATATTATATATCTACTTCGCTCCAATAGATGAGGCAATAGTAAGCACATTCCTTTCACGGTTGATATCATGGTTGGAGAACAGTAGTATAAGCATGAATTTGGTATTCCCAAGCAAATAGAATCATTAAAAAGAGTCTCAGTGAAACTTACAGCAGAGTCCGTATAGACCAGCTTCTGTCTTATGAATTCCCAATTTACTACCGGCTAAAGCAAGGGGATGCATTGCCACCTTTACTTTTTAACTTCGCTCTATAATATGTCATTAGAAAAGTTCAGGATAACAGAGAGAATTTGGAATTGAACGGGTTACATAAACTTCTTGTCTATGTGGATGACGTGAATATGTTAGGAGAAAATCCACAAACGATTACGGAAAACACGGAAATTTTACTTGAATGAAATAAAGCGATAGGTTTGGAAGTAAACTCCGAAAAGACAAAGTATATGATTATGTCTCGTGACCAGAATATTGTACGAAATGGGAATATAAAAATTGGAGGTTCATCCTTCGAAGAGGTGGAAAAATTCAAATATCTTGGAGCAACAGTAACAAATATAAATGACACTCGGGAGGAAATTAAACGCAGAATAAATATTGGAAATTGTTATTATTCTGTAGACAAGCTTTTGTCATCTAGTCTGCTGTTAAAAAATCTTAAAGTTAGAATTTATAAAACAGTTACATTACCGATTGTTCTATGTGGTTGTGAAACTTAGACTCTCAAAGTGAGAGAGGAACGGAGATTAAGGGTGTTTGAGAATAAGGTGTTTAGGAAAATATTTGGGACTAAAAGGGATGAAGTTAGAGGAGAATGAGAAAGTTATACAACGTAGAACTGCACACATTGTATTCTTCACCTGACATAATTAGGAACATTAATTTCAGAAGTTTGAAATGAGCTGGGTATGTAGTACGTATGGGCGAATCCGAAATGCATATAGAGTGTTAGTTGGAAGGCCGGAGGGAAAAAACCTTTGGGGAGGCCGAGACGTAGATGGGAGGATAATATTAAAATGGTTTTGAGGGAGGTGGGATATGATGATAGAGACTGGATTAATTTTGCACAGGATTGGGACTGATGGCTGGCTTATGTGAGGGCGGAAATGAACATATGGATTGCTTAAAAGCCATTTGTAGCCTAAGTAAGTAGCATAAGCGACAGTGGACTCACGTTCCGAATGAAAAGTAACAACAAAATCACTTAACGAATAATACGTGGTCAATAGTTATTAGTACGGTAGAAATGGAAAGAAAATATAATTTAAATGGTCAATGTTCCTTACTACCACTCTCGTGGCTTCTAAGATGTAAGCAATCACTGAAGTAGAAGTAAAGTTAATATAACGTTTAAAAGTTTCTTTGAACTGCAAAGGGAATAAATGCGAGAAATACGATTGGAAAACTGAAGAAGCGTTAAAACCAGATGTCGTAAAATGAACTGCGCCTGTTCATAAAACGTGTGAAAGAACTTTTAAAGTGGCACATACAGAGATAGATGCGTGATAACCACTTGCTTTCGCTTGTATACACTGTGTTTCGAATGGTTGTGCTGAAACAGAAGGAGGTTAGAGGGGATGATGGAATATAACAAATTTATAATTGAAACTCATGGAATAGGAAGCAGTCTTGAGTCATTACATTCTGGAAATGACAGGAACTACAAGATAGACAAAATAACATGTTGATAATACAGGGACATCATTTTATTTTTACTAACATTTCTAATATTAACCTGGCTATAGCTTTGGATCAACGGTTTAGAACCGTAAACACCGTTTACTACCACTTCCACGATTAGAGTTAGATGATACTGGCATAATATAGAAACAAATCTCTTTACTAGGTATAGGGGGAAAAATGTAGTTCATCCATTTACGTAAACTAGGAAATATCACGCTTTTGAGTTTGATAATTCTCATTAGGTTTTTGTTTAATCAAAATACAGTACAATATTAACAATGACTATTTTTACTCACGAACTGAACTACCCATGCGGACGTATTCATTATGCAGTGTATATTATACTGCCTATAGCACATTACCGTACATTATAGAGAATGAAGTTAAATTGAAAAATAATCAAATACGTATATTTAAACAGATTTTTGAAAATGGTGGCCGTTCATTTCGATACAGGCTTCAGTTCTAATGTGCATATTATCGCACTATAGGCTATTGCACCTAATTCCAATTACCACTTTCGCCCTTCGTACCAGTAACTCATAAATAATTCTGTACCTACTCTATAAAAGAGTACTTTACGTACTGTAAATTCAATCTTCACTTTTGCCCGATCCGAAAAGATAAAATTACTCAGACATGCTATCTACTGTCCGTCCAAGTGGTTACGTCGCAGGGTCGTAAAAAGGGGGAAAATCACGTGACAGTTAATTACTTAAAGAGGTCCTTTTATTTAAGTTAATTTAAACAGTTGTATATATTATGTAGACGTCCAATTCCTAACAGAAATTAACATTTTCACAAAAGAGCTAAGACAGCCCAGCTACTAGCCTTTACAGAGAGGCGAATAGAAGCTGGTGGGGGAAATCGGGATGCGACGTGAACAAATGGACGACAGTACCTGTGCGAAAATGGTTCAATATTGAAAGCTCTTTCGTCACTGGAAAACGCGAACATATTTTTGGAACCTACTATTTAGTGTGACTGTAAGACTACTATGACTGTATATGCGGCCTTGGTTCTGTGTGGAGGACGGTTGAACTTCATTAGTAGAAGGGGTGGGAGTGAAGTACATTCAAAAACTCAGTTACAATAAAAATTGAAGTAAAAATAAAATGATGTCCCTGTAATAACTTAAGCAAAAATTAAGTACGAATATATTATATGAATTTAGCAAATAATTTACTATCACAAAGAAAGTATTTCGAAATTTCAACCAAGACATTCAGAGCAGGCACTGAAACTTCGAACGAAACTCTGCCGCGCTGCCCCAAAAACCATGGCACCTCCCGATTCATACCACACGCTTCAAGTGCCCTGGTGAAGGGGAGATGTCACTGAAAATGGTAAAAAATTTATAATTTATTTTCTTCTCTGACGTCCAACGATGAGGTTGCTAAATAGTTTTCGAAGCTCCATCAGAAAGTGCCCCAAATTAATCAATAAATTTCATGTCGCTCTTCTTTATAGTAGTAAATCTTACGCTTCATTTCCCGCAAGTTACATTTTTTCTTTTAAGATTGTGCACATAACTTAGAAACTCATAAATTTTGCTCAAAATTTTGTGCTCTTTCTTAACTTTGTACATCTTTTATTTTAATGCCACGCTAATATTCATAGCTGTATATTTTTCAATTAGAAGAAAATGTATCGGTGAAGATAAAAACAATTTTCGTAAAATTATTTAAAAAGAAAATGTATAATGTAACCCAAGTACCACAAAAAAATGCTGAAGATAAATACTTGACTATACTCTTTTACAGCGTGTATTATTACCTAAATTTTGTCGTGCCCCCTCCTACGAGAAGGGCGGATGGCTTTTCTTTGAGAAAATTTATAAAACCAAAATATTTTCTTGTGCCCTTTAGGCATAGCAACAAATTTTTCAAGACAACACAAACTAATTAGACACTGCATTGTACTTCCTAACTCCCTGACATGATTCATATACTGTAATTGCTTAAGGATAGGAGGGATTCCTTATTTAGAACTAGCTCAAAGCACCCGGCGTTGCCCGAGTTGTTCTTTTTGCTTCTTTTTTTTTTAAATAAACTGGTTGTTAGACTTTTCGGTCGTACCAAAGAATCAATATATACTTATCATTTAATTTATATTGGAAGATTTTTTACCCCTTCACTCCTGCATGTCTATTTTTTTAATATGATTTAAGAAACTATATCTCACAAATTCAGAACATATTAGGCCTACATTAATTTTTATTTCATAACCAGAATACAGATACAATTTAAACTCGCAATAAATCATTTTTTAACATATACAGTAGACTAATATTAGAGACGCATACCGGCTTTTTAGAAATTAAGAGACTGTTATTTCCACAACGCATAACATACTACATTAGAATTTCGCAGTAACACATTTTCGGACATGAACAACAATATTTTGAGAGACATAGTATTATTATTTTTATTTTTACTATCTGACCTGACAGTGTTATTTTCAGTCGGCTAAAGCACATTCACATACTACATTAGCAATAAGACAAAAGTCTCATTGGATTTATTTTTGATGTGTGTAAAATCTTTTTTTTTTCCAACTTCTTTGTACAAAATATAGTTGAGAATGTGAAAAACACGGAGTTTTTAAGTTAATGTCTGCAACTTTGAGCTACTTTCCTTGAGCTTAATTGTAATATGACCATTACAAATGCTAGTCGAACTGAAATTGTTGTAACATATTAGATTAGATGAGATTAGATTTATTTATTTATTTAACCTGGTAGAGATAAGGCCGTCAGGCCTTCTCTGCCCCTCTACCAGGGGATTACAACTATAACATGAACAATAAGATTACAATTAATATTAAATTTACAATTACAATTACAATAAAAATTAAAGTACGACAAGAATACCTGATTAATGAAAGCTAGACATTTTATCATAGAAGTTAAGAACAAAGAATATTTTTGTATTTACTAAATTACAAATTAAACCTACAATAACAAAATTCTATAGTGATGAAATTACCGGATATTGAGATATTTTGTGGTAGATTAAAAGAACTATTTACAAGAAACCATGTCTGAACGAGTCTCAATTACTGACCAAGTGCCTAGTAAGTTTGCGTTTGAATTCAATTTTATTTCGACAGTCCCTGATGCTAGCAGGTAACGAATTCCAGAGTCTTGGCAGGGCTATTGTGAAAGAGGATGAGTATGAGGAGGTGCGATGGGATGGTATTGTTAGTATTGTTTCATGGCGAGCGTGTGTTCAGATTGTGGTGGGAAGAAAGGTAAGTGAAGCGAGACGACAGGTACGAAGGAATAGAAGAGTTCAAGATTTCGAAGAGAAAGAGAAGTGAATGTAAATTTCTTTTCTTATCTAGTTTAAGCCAACCTATTGCTTCCAGGGATGGGGTAATATGATCATATTTACGAACATTGCTTACAAAACGTACACACGAATTATGAGCACGTTGAAGTTTCATTTTGTTGTCGCTGGAAAGGTCAGTCAGTAAAATGTCAGCATAGTCAAAATAGGGAAATACAAGGGTCTGCACAAGGGACTTTTTTAAGTAAGAGGGAAGATGAACATTTATCCTTTTTAGCACATGAATAATAGAATATACTTTTCTGCAGGTTTCTGTGATTTGCATGTCCCAGTTGAGATTATTATCCATGTGAATGCCAAGATTTTTTACCGAAGAACTGAAAGGGGGTATCAGTGGGTATCATAAGAATGCGTGGATAAAACATCTTTCGTTTTGCCAGTTAATATTGTCACTTCTATTACTACTTTCTGAATGAGTTTTTTTTTCACATCAATTCTTGTTTCATTGCATAATTTTGGTGGGTCAGTATTTCACAATAGTACTATTGGTGATTCAATATTAAGTATTAAATTATATGGCAGCAATCCGTGTGGTTTCAAAGAATTCTAGAATTCAGTTAGGTAAAACACAGTCTGCTCACTATGTACAACTGCATTGAGAAATTCATAATACGTTCCTGGGCTGAGTAAAGATATTATTTTATTGCATGAATTATCTAGTTTTAGCCTTCATGATGTGTATCAACAATGTTATAATGTTATTTAATTTTGTGTTATAATTTCCAAGGCCTCGTGAAAGTCGATATTCAATATAACAGACAATAATGAAGAACAATTGACTGCAGAAAATTGCATTTTAATATTATACAGGAATGTTTGATCGTATATAATTTTATTTTTTATTTTTTTTATTAATTTAACGTCCATTTGCAGAATTTTAATGTAGCCTATGTTCTTCTCCTGGTTATGAAGGTTAAATGTGCAAACTTTGGCAAATATCGGTCAAAGCTTGTAGATTTGTATCGAGTACATACATACATACATACATACATACATACATAGCCACATTGACTTTTATATATATAAGATGTGATCTCAGGCGTTCGAAATAATCACAAGTTTAGATATGAGCCGTTCAGAGCAGAAGTGGTGTAAGTCAAAATTGACTTACGCCACTTCTGCTCTAAACGGCTCACTTGAAACAGACCATTCACGCTGAGCATAGTTCCTTACAATTTACGGGCAGATAAATTATGATATTGGTGCAAATGTTTAATGAAAATCCTGTCTTCGTTCGTTAAGCGACCTATTATTCACAAAATGAGAACTCAAAACGGAAGAAAACAAATGACGATAGTACAACAAACGGCTTTGCCTCCTGAACTCGTAAGACCATAATGCTTAGTTCGACATAAACGATCGATTTTGCACTGCCTTACAAAAAAATAGAAAATAATGTTCAATAAATGGTAAAAAAATTAAATATTACAGTACTTCCCCGGTCTATGAGGACTGTGAAATTTGCCTATGAAATAAAGTTTCAAGTGAAATCATTAGCTAATGGAATATAACCATTTAAATTTTATGCCTTTTTAGGCCCATTGTTTATATTTCGGCAAATTTTCCGTAACACTACAATCGCTTAAAAACCCATAGCAATCACTTCATTGTACTCACGGATTACCATTCCTTTAATATCAGTTTTAGCGTAATAGATCTATCAAGTGTATTCTAGTAGTGTCGTCAGTACCTCCAGTTAGCAATTTTTATCCAATTGAAGAATATTGAATACAGACTAACACAAAATTAAACATGATTACTGGAATAAGTGCTAAGCTGCTTAATGAAGGCATAACCCTGAAGTAAATACTCATCACTGCAAGCATCCTTAATTTAATTAGCATGCTAAATGAATCTAATTAGTTTATAACATTCAGTATTTTACCGTAATTATATTTGTACTATCATAGATAGAGCACCAAATGTTACTGCTTTCATTTGCAGATATTCAATACGAATTAAAAGATCATCACAAACGAACAAATTATTTTTATAATATTCAATAATTATTGTTATTATTACACATCATTAATTTCAAAATTAAAAACTTCTCTCGCAGATGGCAGAACTAAGCTTGAAAATTAATGAGTGTTAAATGGAATGTGAAAATCCGCATTATTTAAATCACTGCACAAAAGTTCCAAATGTAGACACGATAGTACTACGCTACAAAATGTACATTTCTAGCGATGTTGTGGACAACTACAAACTAAGAAACGTACCGTGGTATTACCACAGTCTAGTATATACAGTCACGAAGCTCAATATATAGTAAATATGCATCCATAGATAGTTGCTAACCACTAGGGTCGCTAATATCGCCTCATTACAGACATGCGAAATAGTACCGGCGCAGTCTATTGTTCCTAGCACCCTCACAACTCAAGTTTCGTGACTGTAATACTAGACTGTGGCATTACTAAATATGTGTATGAGCGCATATATATGTAATTTTCCTCAGAGTTGTATAATGATAATTTATTTGAATTTGTTATTCTTGTAATTTGTAATATAGGTTCACTTACCGCTTCATATTCATTGAATGTAACTTCTAGCTTTATATTATTTTGTAATTATTATTTAGTAGGTCTGCATTAATTTACTCAACTTGTACTTGCATGACTGTAGAAATTTTTATTATTGTTCGCCGGGCTGATCACGTAACACTATCCCTCGAAATGTTGTCCTGGCTCCGTCTAGAAGATCGTAGGAAAATCCACTGTCTTTCCCTTCTCTTTCACATATTGCATTTCTCCACTCCTGTCTATCTTGCGTCTCGTTTTCAAAATTTATCCACCCATCGTAACCTAGACACACGATCACTACACTCCTCAATATTATCCATTCCCTCCCACCGAACATCCTCGTATTCATCTTCTTTCACTGTGGCTGTTCCTCGGCTTTGGAATTCCCTACCGTGTAATGTCAGGGACTGTCAGACATCAAACCAATTTAAGAATAGGCTAACGAGATATTTTTCTAACAATTCTTTTTAACAATAATAGCTGTTTCAGGTCTCTCAATGTTTAATGGTTATATATATCACAGATAAATATCTAAATTATCTCATTATTATTATTAATATTATTATTACTCTTATTAATTATTATTATTATTATTATTAGTATTATCATTATTATTATTATAACTTTCATTTCTTACCAATGTTTATCATTGTCACACTAACATTTCTTACCACACACTTATCCAACTTTCATTATTTACATTCATGTTGTTTTATGGTCTAGATATTAATAACCAGGGAAAGGATTTATATGTAAATACATAATAACTATATAATTTATATTTTGTTATCTTTATGTTTCACATTGTATTCAATTATAATTAGAGTCTGGCTGGGCGGAAGAGTCCATATTATATTAGGCCTTAACTGGCCATGTTCAGTAATCCCTTTAACATCAGATTATTTGAAAATTAGCAATCAACAATGGGAAAGTAAGTTACAAAACTGTATTAATTTAATTTAAAATTTTTAACAGACTTCAGTTGTTAAATCATAAATAAAATAATAATAATAATAATAATAATAATAATAATCAATAATAATAATTATTATTATTATTATTATTATTAAATATCAACTGACAATAAAATTGTGTCAGCTTCTTTTCCTGTTTCTGGTTAAGTTCCAAAGAGTTGTTTTTAACCCGCGCCGACCTGGCCGTTCGCTGAATAAGTCTTCAAGGCATCCTGCCTTAGGACTCGCGTTAAATTAAAGATAGTTCAATTTGGAATGCGCAAAGAAGGTAGACTTGTTGTTCGAGTCCTCATGGGTTCTAGAAAAGAAATTTTCTCACTGAAATTTCGGCCAGTGTATAATGGGACCTTTATTAGTGCCAACCCAGCATCGTGATGACTCATTTTACTTGTGGGCGCAGCTTTCATCGATAGGTGGCGAAATTTCCGGTTTGTTGAATGCCAGCTATAACGGCTGGGGGATCATCGTATAGACTAAACAATGTTCTCCTTGCATTGGACGATACCACCATTCTGGTTGGATGATCGTCCATTCCTCTTTTCATGCTTCGTCAAAAGTGGGCGTTTCACTATCTGAAAGGCCAGTAGCCGTCTGGTCAGATGCTAGGCCCTCCATATGAAGAACGGGCTGTAGCGCCACTGATTAGTAAGAGACAATAGAACTTTTCAGCACTTGAAAGAAATGTTTGTAACCTATTGTTATGGTAACAGGCCTGACGGCCTGAACTTTAGCGCCAGAATAAATTTATAATTAATTTTATTATTATTATTATTATTATTATTATTATTATTATTATTATTATTACTATTATTATTATTGTCCATGAATAGGGAAAATTACAATTATCTCTCAAAAGGATCATACAATACCTGCAAGAAAGAGAGGAGACACGGATTAAATTGAAAACATCGCGAATAATAAAAATATCACAAACACTGCAACGGTCTGGTAGTGTAATTTTTAAGAAATAAAATAAGTCGAACTAGATTCATGTACTAAACCTTTTCCCAGAGACCCAAATTCATACAAGAGAGAAGAAATCTGCAAGCATCTCGAACTGGCAGCTTTAGACGAGTCGGTATTAAAAATTTTACACAGACTGTACGTCGAGAAGGAAATTTATTCAAGAGTGTTGGCTGTCCAGCACAGCCATTCCTTGAATCAGCACAACATACAATACCGCCTCGTTATTCAGAAGCAAAGAAGTAGTCCCAGAGGCTCATTCGTCCTCGCGAGTATATAAAGAAGAAGGTGATTGTAGTGCACACACGCCGGTGAACGTGTATGGAAATGTATTGACCGTCGTGATCAGCTTTATTCAGCGTCCTGATTTTGGTTCAAGTTTGTAGAGGACACCAACATCTTGCACTTGTCATAAGAGAAAACGCAAGAAATATAAATACAACATCGCCACCAACTTACTTGGAATTCGCACTAGTTTTCTGTTATTTGGTTTGCAATGTTAAGTTCATATGAAGGGTAAGGTAAATAAAGGGGATAAGTCCATTTTCAGATTTTTTATTTTAATGAAAGACTGAGGCCCGATTGTATAAACCATTTAATCTTAGATCAGAGGTTAAATTAATCCTTGTTTCTGCTGAACTTGGAATTTTGTGTTGTATAAAGTCTAATCTGAGATTAATTTGTCTCAAACTAAAGTCAACTTTGACTGAAGAAATTTCTCCGATTAAGTTAGATGATCCAAGTTCAGTTATTTCTTTTCTGTTTGAAATATACGAGTGACAGATTGTGCAAATAAAATATGCATTATTATTAATATTAATAGATATGATAGGTACATTTATATATATATTTCTTCAATTTCTTGCCTTAATACACAAACATTCTTATATTTTATAAGGCTCTATCGTGTTCAGCAGTATCAAATAACATAACCTATAATTATATTATGTTTATAACAACTATTAATTATTAATGGATATGATAGGTACATTCATAAATTTTCAATTAACTGTATTACAAAACGAAAATTGTCGTTTTATAAAGCTTTATTATGTTTAGCAGTATCAAACACCATAACATGATAACAACTCGGAGAACAGTCAACCTTCTTCTTATTGTCCGCCATTATTTACATTGCACAAAAAACCAGTGTCTCCAACAGAGAGTACGGAAAGTCGCCAAAAGTAGTTGTAAAGTCGCTAGATTTCTCATTATCAACAAAGAAAGATTAAATTTTGTCACTATGGGGTGATAAAAAGGTCACTAAATCCCTATTTAAGCAATATAAAAGTTAAAAGAAATTGTTGTTGAAAAAGAGTTAAAGTCGCTGGATTGGCAACACTGAACAAACCTGTCCGCGCATCACGTATTTCACCTGTTTATGCGATGTTGCCAAATCCTTTTCACGTGAACTTAGATTGCATTTGAACCAAGGTAATTTGATCGCAGAAAAGTTTTATACAATAGAAGAAGTGTCTGAACTCGGTTCACTTTTCGATCTTCGATCAAAGTTGATCTTTGTTCAGGGAGTTTTATACAATTGGGCCTGAAACATACGTTTTTCAATACACGTTTCAGAGTGAAAATAAAGACCTTTGGACGACTTTGAATGCAGTGTCAATTCCAATACAGTCGACGCGCAAAAAGATTATGCAAGAGATCATCATCATCATCATCATCCGTCACGAATTAGGCCTCTGTAGACCTGTTTCGGCCCCATCTAGCAGTCTTCTTAAAGGTCTTCCTGGTCGACGATGTCCTCTAGGTTTATACTGCATCTTAATTTTTGGGATTCTTGAATTTTCCATTCTTCTTACATGATCTAGCCAATTGAATTTGTATCTGCTGATTTTTTCTTCTACTGACTCTACTTCTAATTGTTCTAAAATTTCTTCATTCCTTTTTCCGTCTAAAAGAGTATATCCTGCTGTCCTCCTGAAAAATTTCATTTCCGTTGCTTTGATTCTGTTCATGTCTTTTTAATTTAATGTCCAAATCTCGCTTCCGTATAAAAGGGAGGGTAATGCTAGTGTATTATATATTTTTATTCTTGTAGATTTTTGTACTAATTTAGCTTTTAATGTATTGTTTATTATTCCTAGAATTTGTGTAAATTTGGTAATTTTCTTTTTTCACATCTTTTTCATTTTGATAAGATATTTCACAACACAGATAATTGAAATTTTGCACTTGTTCGAGGCATTGGTTATTGTGTATTATCTTACTTCTGACTGGGTCTTGTCCTAAAAATGCCATTACTTTATTATGCATAAGATAATAGTACATATTCCCAGCCAGATGAAATATAAAACAAGTTACCAATAAAAGCTGTAACAATTCTTCTACAAATTAAAACAAATATTATTATTATGTTCCTGTCAAAGCAGTAAGTGCTGCAGCTCTTATGGACGAGCCGCCCCTGGGAGATCTATAACTGAAACTTGATTAATATATTTCAGTATTATTTGTATTTATCCTGGTAATAATGAACAGTTTGACTCGTAGATATTTTGTTTTTCAGCATTAACTTCCCATGATTGTACGAGAACGGCAGTTACGTAGACCTTCGGCTCCCCCCTACTACCAATAATGCATAGTACAATGTCAATACGGCGGTTGCTGTCGTCTACGATACATGGAACTTTTCTGTTAATTTTCGAGTTCGTCATTTTTTTTCTGGTTATTATATGCTTATTTTTTCAATGGAATTCCTTGTCACAAAGTATTAGGGGCTGCAAGACAACAAACACCTTTAAGAACAGCTTAAAAGATAACCTTATTAGCATTTCGCTCCAATCATACTGATTTAAACTATCACTGACTACATTGTTACTTTTTTCTTTAGACATCATCCCGATTGTGCTGTATTTTCAAAATTGTCTCATAATAATCTCTTTCTATTATCTAATATCATTTGAAATATATTAACATTCTATGTATTTTAGTTTAATTCTGCTCCACAGTTTATTTCAATGTTTAATTAATAGTTCATAGTATTTTGTTGTTTAATTCGTAAATAACTCTTGTATACATGTAACTCTCATCTAAATCAAATTGTTGACTTCTTTGTAAGTTCATGCATATGTATATACACTTTTTGCTGGTTGAGTGAAAGAGAAGACCTCACGGCCTTAACTCTGCCAGCTAAAATAAATCATTATTATTATTATTATTATTATTATTATTACTATTATTATTATTTAAGTTGTGTTAACTCTCGCTAGTGGTTTTATATTTTATTTTATCCGTCTTAGTATTTATTTTATTATTGTAAATATTTTTGTTTTATTATTATTATTATTATTATTATTATTATTATTATTTTATTATTTTTGAATTAATTTGTATTACTATCTTTGTATCATCTCCGTCACGGATAAGTTATTCTATTATTATTATTATTATTATTATTATTATTATTATTATTATTATTATTATTATTATTATTACTATTATTTCTAACATCAACTTTATTATTGATCTCTTTAAAATTTATGTAGACTACTGGACTGTACCCGAGCACGAGCATATGCTCATTTCGGGTATATATTCATACGTATCATTTCAAATGTAAATTGTGAATAAATTTGAATTTGAATTTGAATATGAAAATGAAAGAAAAAGAAATGAGCCCAGCGGAATAAAGGAGATCAGTCCAATAGAAATGTTTAAATCATACCTGCACAAACAGCGCTCAACGAGCGCGCGCGCTCCTTGGGAGCGGGAGAGCTGTGTTTACCGCTCGCCGAAACGGAGAGGAAGATACGTCAGAATGACATAGACTTGCTATAGGTAGAGGAGAGGGAAACGACCACTCAGTTATTTAGTGGACTGCAGTGTGTAGGCCTATTCTCAGTAACTGTTTCACGTTGCTTACCTACAGCTACAGTACAGTATGGAGGAATCTAAAAGACGGAACGTAACATTTAACATTTAACGATTTACAGCTCGAACTTATTGATCTTCAATGTGACCTAAAGGCTAAAGATCGTTTGAATAATACTACTAGCCTGCTTGAGTTATAGCAGTAACATCCACGACTACACAGGCTGGCTGTGAAAATGATTGCTATGTTTGGCTCAACATTTATATTTGTGAGCAACTGTTTTCTATAATCAACTTTAATAAAGGCAGACATCGAACATCTGTAACTGATGTTTCATTACGATCAGTAGGCTACTGTTCCTTTCAGCTGCCAACAGCATAAAACCTCGTTTTGATGTACTGATAAATAAAAATATAACAAAATGATATTGTTATTTATTTATTTATTTATTTACATTTTTATTTATTTGATTTATTTATTTATTTTTATTTATTTATTTTTTATTTATTTATTTATTTATTTATTTATTTATTTATTTATTTCGCTAATAACTGTAACATAAAATATAATATAGACAGAAAAACATTAGCTCGCCCCTGAAAGAGTAGAACTCGTGCTCAGGGGCGGATTCCTGAATTGAAATTAATAAGTATACAAAACACACAATACAATAATATCATGTTTTTGAATTAGTTGTCAAATACCTGACTGATATTCAAATAATACTGGATTAAAAACAGGATTTAAGCCACAATCGCATTTGTCGCATTTTGCTACTTGACTTCTAAAAATGCAACAAACTTTGAATTTAAATGGGCAAAAATGCGACATCCTCATTGGACTTCAGAAACGAAGATGGTAATGGAGGAAATGATATCGGAGATGTTTTTCAACTGGCCTGAATTTAAAATAAATGCTAATAATATGGGCATTGTTCAAAAAGGTATTGAGCAACAGATGTTCAGGAACTAATTTTAAAGAGTTGGTGCAATTCATGTAAGTTAAGTGAACAATTTCTTCTAATTGATTTACATCATCCCATCACATACTGTAGATTGTGAGCGAAGGTTAGGTTGCGTGAATCTTGTAAAAACCGGAATTAGAAACCACCTTACACTAAAGGAGTTAGAACTCTGCTAGCAATTAATCATGAATGGCCAACTAATAAAGATTTTCAATGTTTAGAGTGCCTGTAATATAACGGATTTTAATGTGATGTAAAATCAGGAGTTACTGATTCTAAACATACTAACGTCTAATGGTTTACTTACATTAGTATATCTAGAATGTAATAAGATGGAATGGGAATAATAATGGGAATTTTACTGGAAGCAAGTAAATAGATAGGTTTGGAAGTAAATCCCGAAAAGACAAAGTATATGATTATGTCTCGTGACGGGAATATTGTACGAAATGGAAATATATAAATTGGAAATTAATCTTTTGAAGAGACGGAGAAGTTCAAATATCTTGGAGCAAAAGTAACAAATATAAATGATAATCGGGAGGAAATTAAATATGGGAAAAGCCTGTTATTATTCGGTTGAGAAGATTTTATCATCCAGTCTGCAGTCAAAAAATCTGAAAGTTAGAATTTATAAAACAGTTATATTACCGATTGTCCTTTATGGTTGTGAAACCTGGACTCTCACTTTGAGAGAGGAACATAGGTTAAAGGTGTTTGAGAATAAGGTGCTTAGGAAAAGGGGGATGAAGTTACAGGAGAATGGAGAAAGTTACACAACACAGAACTGCACGCATTATATTATTCACCTGGCATAATTAGGAACATTTAATCCAGACGTTTGAGATAGGCAGGGCATGTAGCACGTATGGGCGAATCCATAAATGCGTATAGAGTGTTAGTTGGGAAGCCGGAGGGAATAAGACCTTTAGGGAGGCCGAGACGTAGATGGGAAGATAATATTAAAATGGATTTTTTGGGGAGGTGGGATATTATGATAGAGACTGGATTAATCTTGCTCAGGATAGGGACCAATGGCGGGCTTATGTGAGGGCGGAAATGAATCTCCGGGTTCCTTAAAAGCCAGTAAGTTACTAAGTAATTAAATAAGATGGACTGAAAGTAATAAAACTCCAAGAAAGAAATTATATAAATTTTGTTTCTGCATACTTTATTAATTTTATATTTCTGCACAATTATTTGTAATATTGCACAAGCATTTCGCAATTTGCACAAATATAATTTTTCATTTGTGCATTTCTGCGAAAGTTATTTACTTTTCTAGCTTAAACCCAGGTTGAAATCCTTTACTAAAAGGTTTTAGTGTGAATCGTGCTCTATAAGGAGCTTCAAGATCGGGTCATTTTCTATTTCTCTGACGGTACATAGTCTTAGCGAAATTCATGACGTAATAATGATGTAAAGCCACTTTTCTTTGATAAGACTTCAAAATGTTACCAATTCGCTGTTATTGCCTTAGTCATTGGCTGAATTCGTGTTGCTGAAAAGGGGATCTCGTTCAGACTTAAAGAACTAGGATGAGAGGAGGGAAAAAAGAGAAAAAGTTGGGAATTTTTACGAGGTCTTGGAGTTAACTGGGACACTGACCAGCTGCAGCCAGCGGTCGCCACTCTGTCCAGTTCAA